>JAKELH010000401.1:0-70135 GCA_021525015.1 Lactarius pseudohatsudake
CGAGGCGAGAGCGTAAACATATATTACAACTACAGAAAGCCGAGTCATCTACTGTATTTGAGGGGCCGGTCGCAGCTATTCGCGACCCCTTATCTAAAAAGCCGCCTTCAAGGCCTCAATGGCCTCTTGTTGGCTTTTTACCATCTCCAAGAGTTTGGCCACGTCTGCCTGTGACGTCTTGGGCGGAGATGTACTTGATGAAGCGGCTGCTGCCGCAGTACTGGACGATGAGGACGGTGGGCTAGGGGATTCCGTGGAGGCTGCAGCCTTGGCTTTGCCTGGTTTCCCCATCTTCTTGAGCTGACAAACTGTTGACCGGTGCCCAACTCTTTGGCAGTGGTTACAGATGTCGCGTTCGTGGTTCCCATCCTTCTTCGTGTGGTCTTTTGATCCGCACCCATAACACTTCCCTCTCATCCAATTCTGAAAATCTGCCCGTGTTTTGAAGATCTCTTTGTCCCCCTTTCCTCCTTGGCCTTGCTGACGCATGGCGTCTACTTGCATGGTGTCTGGGTCATGGGACTGAGTAGTATGTGATGGGATTTTACCCCCCTTCTCATTCTTCCGCTGCTGGATTCTTTGATCAATCTCCTGCGCAGATTTCTTGAGGTTTTCGTATGTGTCACGGGCCTTATCAGTAAAGGCGAGGATGTCCTTGATCTCTTCAGAGAGACCATCGTAGTAGCGGGTGCGAAGATCGGCGGATGACCACCCAGTCTGTCCGGAGTACTGCTCAAATACTGACGTGTACTGAGCAACCATCTTCTTGACTTGTTTTGTCTTTTTGAGCTCCTCTCGAGCCATTTCTTGGGTGTCTAGGGGGCTAAACCTCCGGTTGAATTCTTTGGTGAACCCGGCAAAGGTTCCTCCAAAGGGCATCGTTCCGGCGTTGGCAGACTCCAGGTATGGGAGTGCCCAGGTTTTAGCGTCCCCTTCCATCAGATTGAGAGCAGCCGCTATCCAGCGGTTGTCATCAATGTACCATTTCGTGTCAGCGACACTCCATGTGTTCATAGCTTCTCCTGCTGCCCCAGCCCAGTTATGGAATGCGGCTAGGAAGTGACGGGCGTCTGTAGAGTTGCCCTTCCCATCCCAGGCTTTGGGACGGGCCACTACTTCCTTTCCTTTCCCATTTGACGGTGGTCGGGCGGCATTGATCGTCATTTGCGTGGTTAGATCAGCGACTTGCTGAGCTAGATGACCCATTGCTAGGCCTAGTTGGTTGATGAGATCAATGCAGTCCTGAACCGTAGGTGGGACTGTTGGTGCGGCGGGAGTGGTAGATGATGTGGGTTGCGACATGTCGTCTAGTTGTTTCTGTCTCTGTCTCCTCTCTGCTTCCTCGTTTGCCTTCCGAAAGTCTTCTAAAAGACGTAACTGTTCGTCGGGCGAGATATCCTCCCAGTCTTGGATACGGGAGATGAACTCCTTTTCCTTTTTAGTGGGAGGAGGGAGGGCGAACTTCGAACGAGCTCCTTGGGGATACTGAGCCTGAGCTTGTTGAGCTCGCTGTTTCCCTTGACGAGGAGGAGCCACTGTCTTCTCCGTACTCCTCGATGTGGGAGATTAGAGGGTTACGAGGCGAGGGTGGAGGTGAAAGACGGGGGATAAGTGCTTCGCGGAGTTCTTCTGCGATCTCAACTAATTCAGGGAGCCTGAAATCGGTTCCTGGGATGAGGTTGCGTAGCCCGTGTAACTCAAGGAGTTCCGCTTCGAATGCTGGCCTAGCAAAGAGAGTCTGGATAAAGAGCTCTGCAGTGTTTCGGGGGAGGATATCGATACGGAATTGTCCGTGGTTTTCGTCAACGAGGGTCTCAGTGGACGAGAAAGGAGAGAAGGAGTAGGTAGATGGGGGAGGAGTAGGAGTAGGAGGGCGTTGACTTGGCACCTCCTGAAGTGCGTGAAGCGATGCCGAAGCAGAGGCTTGTTCTGGTGTAACTCGGGGTGTGTGGTACTCCTCAAGTGATGCTTGTCTCCTTCTAAAGAGACGACGAAGACGGGAGCGGGTGTTTTCGAAGAAGCGAGGCAGGGTGGAAACGTAAAAGTGGATTTATTGACGAAGGGTACGACGAGCGCGAAACGCTAACTCGAAGATGAATGGAATGCCCTATCAAGCAAGACCAATACACAGTGATCGTTTCACACTGCGCGAGGCTGCGGCGATAAAGGGACACTCAGGAGTGATGAAAGGATATGTATAGAGCCACAAGGCTGTCTGCCTCAGTCTTCTCGACCTGTTGGCTGCCTCTCACGCCGAAGCGCTCTCAAACTTTTCTGTTTACTTTGCGTACAGCTGTCGCAGGCTAGGCCTGGCTGGCTCAACGTCTAACTGCAGCTTATCTGGCGTGGTGACCAGTTCTGCAGCCAGTACCCAGATGTTCTACTGCTAGCAGATAGAACAAATAAAGGCAAGCACAATCTATGCCGATTTTACAGACACTAGAGTTGTACCACGAATGCACAGATTCTGCGTACAAAGGTCCACAGGCAAAGAGTGAGGTGGATAACACAAAGGACTGTGGTCGTCAACCACCTGGAGGGATAAATGATGAAGCTGGTGAGCGTGAAGCTCAAGAGTGTGAAGGAACTTGTCCTAATGTAGCGGTATGACACCTCGCTACGCTAGACTCAAGTAAAAGAGTAGGTGAACTGTAAGGGAGCACACCCAAGCCTAGCACGGAGATAAATCACGCGCCGAACATACAGTCACTGTGGAGGGACAGAGGCTTGGAGTCTTTATACAAGAACTCAGACTGTCAAGAATATCACACAGTGGTACGCTGAGTGGAGAACCAAGAGGACAAGTTCAGATTGGAGAAGGTAAGGAATACAGAAAATACGCACCTGAGTGGAGAACCAAGAGGACAAGTTGGTTCCACTCAGGACGCTACAGGAGGGTTTATATACACTACTGATGCTGACTTTGAATTGAGTCTGAACACTGTTACTAAGTGTATAGTAAGACTCCATGACTCAGAGGATGACGCGTCGTGTCTAATAATAGCGCTATCTATTGTGCTGACTGATGCACCTGTCATAGCTGCTGACGCGTCTCCTTATCTGCTGAGTAAAACCTAATACAGCGAGTAAGCGTAAACTACTAAGCACATTCTAGAACATTCTAGAGTCTTCCATCCTTATCTACCAATCATGAGAGTCCGTATATAAAGGGAATGTGACCGGATTAGGTTATCCTGTTAAGGATATAACTGTCCCAGGGTCACGTGCTCGAGGGTGCACATGGTGGCATCATGTGACTTACAAAGTCTCGTACTTTGGCCCTTTATATCTTCGCTCTATAAATCCGTAAAAATACAGAAAAATAGGGAAAATAATACGCGTCCATGACACCATGTCCCTATCCCATGTGTGCTTCCCCTGTATCCCTTCATGTGTACCCATTGTTCTGTGTTTGTAGGTATTCAAATGCAGGAAGTCCACTTCTAGCCCATTTTGGTTGTATTATCAATTATGGTCGTCCTTCCAGTGGGATTAGCTGTGTCTGCCCTCCCTAAAATTAGATATTCTGTTACTACACATTGGCTTGCGCTTGGACATTTCTTACATATTCCTGCCAAATCATAGTGTTTCTTGCACTCTGCTTCACATATGTGAGTGAATGTTCCTTAATGTTCTTACATGCCTGAATATTGCTTTTGACTTAATACAGAGTACCTCCACATTCCTAGTAACCATTGCACCTTACTAGCATGTCGTAAGTGATTCATGGATCTCCGACTATCTCCGACCTACCCGTAGTCTGTTAGACTATCAGTAACTAAGGAGGTTCCAATTGGACATCCCTTACCTATTCCGGTCCATTTGTAAGTATCTAAGACTTGCACTCTGCTGCACATATCAGAATGGATGTTCCTGCATACCTAAATACTGGTCATTTCATCGAGTGCACAGTGTCTCTGGATCCCTGCTAGTCTTCACTCAGGGAGTTCCAATTATCTCCGATCCACTCACCATCAGTTAGACTATCAATTAGTGCAGATGTTTCAATCGGTATAGGCTAATCTTTGGTCATTGGCTATCCTTGATGCTTATAGGCAATTACCAGGGCAATTACTGCACAGTGAGTTGTGATCGGACATCTGTTATTTATTCTTGTCCACTTGTAAGTATCTAGGGTGCTTGCACTCTGCTGTGCTTATTTGAGTCGAATACTGCTCATTTGATTTAATATAGAGCATTTCTGGATCCACAATATTGTCTAGGAAGTGTTTTACATTTTCATTCTGTGTTTAAGTGCCTCAGGGATTCCCGACTATCTCCGACACACCCGGCGTCGGCTGGAGTATCAATTCCGGCGGAATCCCAACGTGACTTGTGATCGGACATCCATTACTTATTCCTGTCCACTTGTAAGTATCTAGGGTGCTTGCACTCTGCTGTGCCTATGTGAGTTGAATACTGCTCGGTTGATTTGATATAGAGCATTTCTGGATCCATAATATTTTCTGGGAAGTGTTTTACGTTTCTATTCTGTGTTTAAGTGCCCCAGGGATTCCCGACTATCTCCGACACACCCGGCGTCGGCTGGAGTATCAATTCCGGCGGAATCCCAACGTGACTTATGATCGGACATCCATTACTTATTCCTGTCCACTTGTAAGTATCTAGGGTGCTTGCACTCTGCTGTGCCTATGTGAGTTGAATACTGCTCGGTTGATTTGATATAGAGCATTTCTGGATCCATAATATTTTCTGGGAAGTGTTTTACGTTTCTATTCTGTGTTTAAGTGCCCCAGGGATTCCCGACTATCTCCGATCCAGCCGGCGTCGGCTAGAGTATCAATCGCGGCGGAATCCCAATGTCGGCCGGCGCCGGCTGGAGTATGAACCGCGAAAGACTCTCACCGCCGACTGGGCTATCAATTATATAAGCCACCTCTGATCATTGGCTGGTCTGAATTGTTTGGGATGTAGGATCGGTCATTTGCATCCGTGTATTCAGAGAATGTAGGCGCTTACGGTAACACCAAGGGGTAAGCGGCAGTGAATAACCATATTTATTGTCGAACGAATGAGTCTGGGAGACTATGTTTCTGTATACTCCAATGCCCGTACATCCACGCCTTAAATGCAGCAGCGCCTCCAGATGTACGTACAGTACTATGCTAGTAGTGTCTAAAGTTCCCGCCCAAGTTCCTGCCCCCACCTCAGGTCCACATCAAAATTCTATAGAGTTTACTAGTGTCAATGAGGAGCCCGAAAAACCTGTTTTAGCTCTACAATAATGTTAGGACGAAAGTGGGGATGCAACGTGACCCTGCCAGTGCCATTGTTGCCCCGGAAAGGTGTCGGCTAATTTCCCCCACACTGTGGACGATCGCGTAACAAATACATTTTTCTGCCGTTCTGTGATTGAAGCCTATTGTACGCGGCGTTTCCTGTTTGGTCGTCGTCCATTGTTACACCTTTTTTCGAAGGACGAGTCAGTGGACTGACACAGAGCCGAGTGCGCACAATCTTCCCAAGATACCGTTTCAGGTAGGCGGAGGCGCCAAGACTCCCTGGCTTAAATTGCTCACGCGTCCGTCGGTACGGCTTTGTATGTGCGGCCACAAGTCATCTAGCTGGGAGAACAGCAGTTCGCAAAACGCTAAAGGATCGTTACTGTGATGCTATACGTGTGCCACGATTAAGATCCCCACTCGAAGGTCGGCTAATACGACGCTACATCTCCACATTGAAGTATTTTACCTACAAGCTACGGTCGAGTCACTAACCAACTACTGATCTTGCTCGCTTCTCCTTCCTTGTATCCGTCGTGTTCGTGGTTGCTCGAGTGACCCAGCTTGGTTCACCATTGCTGCGAATAGAGAGGACCCGGTCATGATTTAGAGGATATTCTGAATTCCTAGAGACAACCTCCCATTGCCCACCAACTCCAAGCATCCAATATTGATGTGTCTTGGTAGATGCGTCGAAGTGGACATACAGATGCCCTGTCTTGGATTGGGGGACCATGGGTGGTGATTGGATGCTTGAATCAGACCGGGAAAAGTACCAAATGGTGTAGCCGCTCCCAGAGCTAGAATTGAATGGCCGCTGGTGCGATTGATAACTAGCGTATGTACCACCAGGCGCTGCGGTGGCAGCCACCCCGATTTTAGGGCCTAGTAGCTCCTGTGCAGCTGACGCCTGATCAGGGCCGACGGGGGTTCTATGCAGTGCAGTGTGGGAGGAAAGAACGAGAGTATGTGCGTACTTACCCTTGTGTGCGTACTTCTGTCAGCTTTGCAATTCCAAGAAGTGCAGGAATGACAGCTCGCTTCGTCTGAGGTGAAATGGCTAAGGAGTCGAGGTGAGTACTGAAGAGTTGGTCGAGATTATCCCCTCTGATATTTGCTGTCACTAGGCTTGTTGTAACGCCACCACAGGGGCGTTGGGTACGACGTGTACCTCGTAAGTCACAACAGGTTATGGAAAGGCGTGAGTCGGTCAGGACTCGAGTTAGGGGATGTACAAGTATCACTTGGTCTCCTGAGACACAAGGATAATAGCGGAGTCAGGATGGGCTCAAGCGCAAAGGCGAGCGAAGATGTTAACTCAAGCGTAAAGGCGAGTTCACTCGGGGTCGTGAGACGGATGATGTGGTATTACACAAGAAGTCAAGTCTACCGTACAGGCTAGGTATACGAGACCTTATATAGTGGTACAGGGTGTTTGGCGAAGACAAACACAAGGCGCAAGAATGAGGCCTTGGCCTTAAATTGGAACAATGGGAACGCCGGATGTAGCATGCAGAGATCGCGCGGAGTCATGCGCTTATGGGGTCAGCTCGGAAATGTGGGGTGGTTTTCGATGGCGCAAACTACCCCTCGAATCGAGTCGTGCGTAAGTGGAATCAGGGAAAACGAAGCGACGCGTGAGAAATAGGAAGCCTGCGGAATCCGCGTATCGTACACAGAACAGTCAAGAGAAGGAAGAAATCGTAACACTTGTCATGGCACGGGCGACGATGAGCAAGGTCGGGGAGGATGTGTGTGGCTGTAGGATAGTGGCTATCGACTGCGTAATAGCGTCGACGCTGGTTGAAGTAAATGGACTAGGCAAGTCAGACAAGCGGGGGTGGAGAGTGGAGAGAAAAGCTACCTAGAGTTCGAGGTAGCCACGTGAGTAGTAAAACTATCGAGGGGCTGGCTAATGACGGGACAGTCAGCTGTGTATGATCAAGCCCGCGGGCAGCTCACTCCATATCCTTTGCTAGGTTCGTCAACCTTCCACCATTCTCCCAATTATATCGTCGCATGGGGAATCTCTGTCGGAGGATTGTCTGAGCAGCGCGCAGGTTAGTATCCATATTGAAGCAGAAGAC
This sequence comes from Lactarius pseudohatsudake, assembly GCA_021525015.1. Taxonomy (NCBI): domain Eukaryota; kingdom Fungi; phylum Basidiomycota; class Agaricomycetes; order Russulales; family Russulaceae; genus Lactarius; species Lactarius pseudohatsudake. The sequence goes on from JAKELH010000401.1 coordinate 7,331, forward strand.
AACACGCAACTTTTGGAGCTCTTGGAGACGGGTCGCTCCCACCGAGCTGAACCGAAAAGCAGTCGTCGTCTTCGTCGCTGAGTGGAGGGTTCATGTTAACAGGGTCAAGACAGGAAGGCGGGCACAGTGAGAAGTTTCCTTCCGTCAGCCAGGACAGGACAATCACGATTCACTTTATTGTCTATATGTCATGCATGTCAAGACTCACCATTAGTGGCGCTACCGTTGTAGTTTCAAAAGTGCCGCCAAACACATGGATGACCATTGTCGTCTCTATTCGGAAAATTAAATTGAAACGTTAAGGCTTGAAGCTTGAAGCTTCGATTGACAAGTAAGTTAGGTCAGCCAGCTGATCAGCACACCGTTTCTGACACGCCTGCGGCCCCGATGTGAATGGTCGCCATGCACATACAATACATTTCCCCCGTTATGTAACCAATGAAAACCCATCTTTGGTGTGAGGCCTACTCAGCTCTTCTTGAACTCGGAAAATACAACGGTGATCCCGGCAAATGAATTGTTTGCGGTAGTGTCAGTGTGGTTGACGAGCCATTGGAGTTGAGCCACTTACGTAGTATAGCCACTCGCTCGTCTTCCGTGGGGGTTCTTGGCCCCTTTGGAGGTGGTGAAGAGTTGTGAATGTGAGAGGGGGTAATACTGGCCCGAGACGCCGGAGTCAATGCGGTGATTGTTACGATCTGACCACTTTCTTTTGCTCGCTTCTATGTTCCCTGTACGATACGCGGTTTCCGCGGGCTTCTCATTTCTCACGCGCCGCTTCATTTTCCCTGATTCCACTTACGCACGACTCGATTCGAGGGGTAGTTTGCGCCATCGAAAACCACTTCACATTTCCGAGCTGCTTCCATGAGCGCATAACTCCGCACATCTTTATCTCGCTATATCCGAATTCCCCTTTGTTCCATTCTCGAGCAGGAGGCTCATTATCACGTCTCGTGTTTGGCCTGGCCAAACACCTTGTACTACTATATAAGGTCTCGTATACCTAGCTTGTACGGTAGACTTGACTTCTTGTGTAATACCACATCATCTGTCTCACGACCCCGAGTGAACTCGCCTTTGCGCTTGAGTTAACCTGTCTGCTCGCTTTTACGCTTGAGCCTACCTTGATCCCTACTATTATCCTTGTGCTCCGGGAGGCCAAGTGATACTTGTGCATCACCATCTCCGGTCCTAACCGACCAACGCCCTTCCGTGACCCACACGACTTACGAAGTACACGTCGTACTTAACGCCCCTGTGGTGGCGTTACAGTGATGGAAGTATCGCGGGCAGGACGAGATGAGATGTAGAGGATCACGAAGCCCCCATCCCCCACAGGGACAGGTGACTGAGGAGGGAGGGTCATGACGTCGGAAGCGTTTAGTACAAGCCTGAGAGCCTGTGAACGCATGGTCGACCGACCGCAAGTTGGGAGGCTGAGGAGGTGGAGCGCCTCGTAAAGGGCGGACTCGGACCAGACAGTATCTTGGGAGAGTGCAAACTAATTTGGAATACTGATTTGGCAATTGGTATAGGAGGGGGTCAGGCGATGCACACAATCCGTTGGAAGTCCATGGTAACACTCCCTTTACGGACACCTCTGCACCCCAGTATCGGTTTGAGCGCCTGAAGGAGCTGTGGAAGCAGCAGTACAGTAAATTCCAGCGTTGATGGGCGCTTACTTGTAGTCGCAATTGTTTTGAGACGGTTTTATGGCATCATTGTTATACCAATATTTACGCAGTATAATACAAGGTGATAGGGACATCCAGGGAGACTCGGACACCGGCGCACCGCGTCCTCTGAGCTTGAGCTTGAGGTGAAGAGTTCTATAAAGTATTGTGTCCAAAACCGGGACAAGGGCCAGGAGGGAAGAGCAAGGGCACTGTGCAGCGATCTGCACAAGAACCTAAGAAAGTCATCCTTGTCATCTCCCTCTTATCTAGATATGCCAATTATTCTCGTTTCCGCCTCTCTGTCGTGCTCCTGAAAAAACACCGCTAGGGCTGAGCACGCTAACAACCTAGACCGAATTCCAATTAGGCCCCGAGTGCCCAGGGATTGACGCTGACGCCGCAGTGAGCGCCGACCACTGGCACCGACTTTAACTTGAATACCCTGGTTTTGGCTTTGTTCGACCATCCATCCCTCACTAAGTATAAGTCCGTCCATGGGATCCGTTTGCAGCCTTACCGTGACACTCAAAAAAAAGGCTTTGTCGACTTTTTTAATGACTCTGAAAGTACCTGGAATTGATGCAAAGCAGTCAGAGATGGTGTGATCGTCATCCTGATTGATGTCGTACAGCCGTTCGATCAAGAAATGGGACTTATTAAGTTACAGTAAATAAATTACACCCTCAGGCTGAAAAGTTGTTGGTCATGGTCACCCCCAAAAATTAGTGTCCGGAACATCTCAATAAACTGATTCGGGCATTGGATTCTGATTGGAACTTGGAAGCAACGCGCGGCCGCGTGCGCCCGACAATATTCCCAGATGGGAATAGGACACGGTACAGTAAGTTAGTGGAGGCGCCAAAACTTCTGGGCCCATTTCTGGACTGTTTCTTGATACTAGGGGTCTCTGATCGTAGGTGAAACACTTCGTGATTCTCGTTGTCCCGTTTCCCTGATTGTCTTGACTGACAACTAACTTTTATTTTGGTGTCTGACGCCTGAGGACCTTGACTCTTCATTTGCTCTTCATAACCTGGGCCACCCTCACGGGAGCTGCATCGTGCTGTAATATTGCACATTGTCTTTCTCTTCTCCGCGTCTCGGATATGTACTTACGACTCGTATGGGGATCTGAGTCACCGTTTACTTACGGAGTCCATACGGACAGCTGGTTTCTTAACTGTGGTTCGGACACGACTGTGACCCACCTTTGTACTAGCTACATGTCATCGGGAATAAAAATTGATCCAAAAACAAAAAAAAAAGACTGTTTCTCGACGCAGTTTCGTGTGTACAGCCTGAAGTCACCCGGCGGCCGAGTCAACAACAAGCAAGTCCCATTATTGTTTGAGGACTCAGCCTGAAAGTTGCGCAAATTTCTAATACCATAATTGAATTCTCCATTACAACTAATAACACATCCGAGGCCGAGAGAGAGCGACACTACCAATACATGTCCCGAAAAACCGAACATAGGACCAAGCATAAGACATAAGGAAGACGAGCATGGTGTCGTCACGCACGGTCACGCACGTTACTGTCGCATACACTGAGCACACATACACGAAGGAATAATAAACCAAGACCTACCACGATACACAAAGCCGTTTCTGTACCACATTCGCTTCACTCCCATCATGGCTGCGCTTTCCCGCACTCGTTGTTCCCTGAAGATTCAAGAGTACCTCCCTCAACGGAGGCCTCCTTCTCGGATCCAAACTAAGTAATCCGGCACATGTGAACCCAAAAACTGAAGCGCTGCCGACTGGAAGGAAGCTTGCGAAGTACTTGAGCACTTGTCCACAAGACCACCGGTCAGCTAGGACTGCACTATATTTCTTCACGGGTCCATGTTCGGTTCCGGCTTCCGGGGCCACCCAAGACGGAGTCCCACGAAAGCCCTCGACCAAGGTCTCCTCGTTCTCCGCAAAAACGGAAAGTCCGAAGTCGATGATTGACAACTGTGGTGACAGTGAACCGCGCTCACCATCGATGAGGAGGTTCCCGGGCTTCAAGTCGAGGTGAGCAATTCCGTACTCGTGTAAAAATGTGACCCCCTCTAGGAATTGAATGCGAAGCAACTCTGCCGCATGGGGAAAGTAGCCCTCCCCCAAGCATCGAGCCAACGGTGTTTGCCATGGCATGACGATCACGTTGCGAACAACGTTGGCGGGTGGGATATTAAGTTGGATAAGGTCCAGCAACCTGATGGTATGATTGAGTTCTGATTGGATCGTCTGTAAGTGGCTTAGGATTTGGAGTTCTTCCGTCGCATTGTCAAGGAGCTTGAGGGCGACTGTGCCTGCGCGACCATGGTTTGAGAGGGCTTTGCCTATTGTTGGCTTCAGCTGCATGCTGCCTTCTGGGAGTAATGTGTAGCCATCTGTTTGGATGAGTGCCTGCAATCCTGGGTTTCGTAAAGTGATCCTTGTCGTCGATGGGTCTCTACTCTCTTGGTCCCACCGTTTTGAAGGACCACTGCCGTCAGAGCCATGCATTCTTGTGAGACGTGGGAGGTTTTTGGTCTCGGTCAGAATTGACGCTAGTGCCATGGTTAGCTGGGAAGGAAATTTGTCATGCAGAGATCTCGTCGAATGGAGGAAGTTATAGATGCGGAAGATGAGCGTGAACATGTCGCGTCTGTTAGAAAAATCGTAGGACCTCTTCCAATATTCGACCTACCACGAGTATCAGTCTCTCTTCACGTGTGACAATAAGTAGAAACACTACCTTATCATCAGGCCCTGATCCTTTTTTATATAAAGTGTATTCAGTGGCGTAGTAGTCATGATTAACGTGGATTGCTTTGACGACGAACGTGGAGGACTTGTCCATAAGTAGTGCGTTGCCCAAGCGAACGAGGCAAGAGGCTTGCAGAAGCATAAAATGCACATCCTCCGTCTGGGATGTGCCGGAAGATACTCCAAGCAACAAAAACGGAAACCTTTTGGTGCTTATGGAAAAGCTGCTACAAGGGGTATATTGGTATAGCGTGTCGCCCTGAATGATTTCTGCAGTCAGGCTAAAGGGCCACGGGACATCACTGTGACGTAAATTAGAGAGAATCAGAGCGGCCGATTACACACAATCATAACTCACAACTGGAACTTTGCACCGCGTTGAGGGGGGGAAGCGACAGCGAATCTCCGTAGGAGACTGTATATGTGTGACACAGATTTATCTCTATACGCCTCTTGGTTCGAGAGGTGCTGGTCGAGGAGGATGTCGATATAATGAACCAGCTCGACAGCAGTGACGCGGCGCGTCTCGGATTCATCATTCGTGTCTGTGAAATATTTGGGAAAAACGTCGTCTCCAAGGAGCATCTTCACAGAATCTAACAAGGGTGGCATTATCATCTGAGATTGACTCATGATCAGTATAGTGCATCAGATCACGCTGCAAGACTGACGTCGTGCTTAGGGGAACACCGGAGGCGTAGCTCTCGCTCGAGTTGCTGAACAAAATCTGGCAGTGCTTCATCTATTGGCAATTCACTAATATTATTATCAAAAAGCCGAGCCTCAGGAAGAAGTTGGACTTCATCGCAGTTTCGCAAGCGAAATGTAACATGACGAAGCAAGCTATTACTCGAATCCACGGATAAACGGCGTAGGGCGACACCACCTGTGCCAGGGGAGAGCGTCATACTTTGTCAATCAGAAAGTAGAAAAACGTACCATGTTCCCCAGAATCAACGTGAACGATGACATCAATATTAAAACGACGGTCGGCATCCTTCTTTTGGCACTCCTCACTAACTTTGGAGGTTATGAGTAGGGCACTTCCGAGTCCGAGGTACTCTCGAGTCAATGGAAACCCATGAAGCGATTGCAAAACAGAGATAGGGTTGTCTAAAGGAGGCTTGTAGAACCTGAAATTTCCGTGGTCTTTGTCCCTCACTGAAGGAGTGGCCTCTTTCACATAGTCGATAACTCCACCAAAGTCCTCTTCAGAAGGTACCGTGATAGTGAACGAAGAGCCGCGGATCTTGAGGTCGTCACCAATGAGAACGCAGATGAGCCGGACAGTTGTAGAATCGTTCATCATGATGGGAGTAAGCCGACGCGGACGACGATATAGTGGACAATGGACAATGACAGTTGAGAAAGGCGTGGGAATGCAGGAACGCTGCCATGAATATCGCAAATCACGAATAAGCGCCCAAGCGCCGGATAATAGTACTGTACTGTACTGTAAAATCCTTATGATTACATTTGACGTTCATTCAAGGATCATAATAAAATTGCTTCTCACCCTCGAGCCGACCTCTCTAATTGGCATCCCCCAGACTTCGAGCCCAACGCTAGCTTGTTCTCTGATTCCTGACTCGTGAGTTCTCTCTCGTAGAATAAATGAAGTCAAGACAGTATGTGGCCCACGTGCGCTGCCACGGATGTTGCACGAACAGGTCAGGCCGGGTGAGAAGGAGAAAAGAGAAAGACAAACGCATGAGCTGGGGAAGGAAGAATGCCGATCCGAGCGAGGCCTGCAGGCTAGTGCTGATGCACCATTGATGTGCACGTCTACGGTAGACCAGAGCGCTGACTTACGTATTAAAGTTATATTAAAGAGACAGGAGCGCACATATTCACACCGAATACAACCGAATGAGAGGAACCGAGGCACAGCCAAAGGCGCAGGTGGTATTGTGGTTAGGTACTACCTGACGATACTCTAGGAGGCACCAAGTCAGGCCGGCGGTGAGAGCATGACCGGCAGTCCACAAGCCTAAGGTGGACTCGGAAGCGAGGTAACGAGGGCAGTGGCCTACTCTCGCGCATTCTGTACTCGCATTCTGTACTCAGGCCGTAGAACTACTAGTAGTACCTCGTTTCTGACGATTCTCTCCTTGATTCTCTCACCACCGTCCAGTCCTTCTACTCGCCCCTGCTGGCTGCTCTTTCTAGGAGTAGACACTAGAGCTCATGACCACATTCAAAGCATTTACATGCCTACATGCGAACGTGCTTACGTAGAAAATACGTACTTGTAGGCGGTTGGAGTTATCGTGACGGCTAAGACTAGGAGAACCATCATGAATGGAAGCCCGGGTGCATACATCCTACGTTCCCCTGCCATGGAAACTTCCAGACCCAGCTGAATGCGCTCGCGACGGAGAGACCTCAGGCTGTCACTACGTCCAACCCCCAGATTCTTTTCCAGCACCATCACGCGCTGTAAAAGCGACTGAAACCTAGTGTGGTACTGCACACTCTCGGTATCGACCCGTTGACACAAAACATAGAAAGCCTCAGGGGTTAGTGCCAGTTCATCCGCCGCCTGCATTGTTACATCATGGTTGATGTGGGCCTGAGAAATGACGCTATCGCCTCTGTGAACTTTTGATAATCAGACAAATCTGGGTTGGAGTTAAATATGCGCAGAGAGGCAAAAGCGCACCACTGGCGACAACAGGGATATGACCCTGGGACTCGGCACTTTGCTTCTCAGGTCCCGTGCGTGGAGTCGCGTCTCTTGAAAGATTGAGAACCTTGGTACGTAGTCAGATTGGCAAACTGTACTGCAGGCTTCCTACCGTGTCCAGGTCACCACTCTGGATACTTCCTGTTGTCACACGCATTACGGACACCGGGCCTAGGTCTTCCGACATCTGCGGGGCCTCCACAATACGATGACCTGTGGCTTGCAAGAAATGAGGGAGAAAGATACTCTCAGTGGGCTCATGGCTTGAGATAATATCCGTGAGTTATACATATTCCCAACTAGCGAGGATTTGAACGGCAGTGCTACAGACCTGTTTTCGGTTTTTGCTGCTGGGTGGACATCCGACTTAGTAGACAGGTGCGCCGCCATTGTCGCCGCAACAGCCAGGGGATAACCGGAAGGATTCAAGTTTGGGGCTATGAACACTATAGTACCGTACCTAGGTGACTAGTGAGGGACGTTTTATACCAGTATCGGAGTCATGGCATCACGAACAATCGGTTGGTCAGACCATATGCTATTGTTCGCCCACTTTCAGCTCCAGTAATTATTCTGAATGGTAGGTGTCGTTACTGAGTGTCGCCCAAAACCTTTTTTTGGTGAGCGCCAAACTGATCGAATTCTAGTTCGGTAAATAATACCTTGTCTAAGCGTGCTGCGTGTCTAAACCAAGTGAAAGAGACAAATAGCCATGTGAGTCATGATGTGACTGGGGTTCGAACAATGTATCGTGAGCACCAGTCATCAAGAAATACGGGGATCTGATTTCCAAGTGATCTAGCCGTAAACGCCAAACGTTCTAGGAGAACAATGGATCCCTTGGTCTGGTGACATTCCACTCGTGCTTTGAAAATATATATTGATGGAATGCGTGAACACGATGACATTAAGCAGAATGGAAAAACCGTGTTCTGGGGCCAAGACGCTCGTCCGTGAGGGCCACCCAGTGCCAGTGGTAGCCCCAAATGATTGGTTGCCTTATGCTAGACCACCGGCAGCACCTCACCCCGGTGTCTTTTTTTTTCCTTGTTTTTTCTGTTTAAAATTATATCCCGGGACATGTATCTAAGACAAAGTGTGGTCGGCTCCAACTTGAAAAGGAGGCCGTTGGACGTTTGGAGGGCCCGAAATAGGTACAGATACACGAGTTGGAGAAATAACATAATGGATTGCTTGTACATGTGAAGATCACGCGGCGCGTACCTGAGCACAAAGAGTTATTTATTTAATCGGGCCCATTACTTCCCCCCTCGGGTCAATCCTCGTATGCGCAGCTGCCCCATTCAGTTGTCGGCTCGGCATCTTCGGTGTGCATGAAGGACGCCCACATATGCTGGTGGTTAAGAATTCCCGGACATGAGTCCTTTTGTTCTGCAGTTCAGAACTTCAGAATGTGAAACGCACCCGGTCCATAGGAAGGACATGCAGCACTTGCTGACCATCTATCTGCAGAGGTGTTACTGCAGCATGCGAGATAATGCTGGGGGATTGAATGATGACTGGTGGCGCAACCTCCCTTCGACACAAAAAGCCCCCAGCAAATCCAAATCTTCTGTACATTTGATCCATGTTGTTGAATTGCGAATCAGTTTGAAGGGTGACATAGGGTCGCTGTTACGATCTAATTCCTTTTTCTGCTCGCCTCTTTGTTCCCTGTACGATACGCGATTTCCGCGGGCTTCTCGTTTCTCACGCGCCGCTTCGTTTTCCCTGATTCCACTTACGCTTTGTCTCGCTATATCCGGATTCCCCTTTGTTCCGTTCTCGACCAGAAGGCTCATTATCACGCCTTGTGTTTGGCCTGGCCAAACACCCTGTACTACTATATAAGGTCTCGTATACCTAGCTTGTACGGTAGACTTGACTTCTTGTGCAATACCACATCAGTTGTCTCACGACTCCAATTGAACTCGCCTTTGCGCTTGAGTTAGAACCTTTCGCTCGCCTTTACGCTTGAGCCTGCCCTGACTCCGCTATTGTCCTTGTGTCCCGGGAGACCAAGTGACACTTGTACATCATCGCTTTCAGGTCCTGACCGACCTACGCCCTTCCGTGACCCGCTGTGACGCTCAAGAGTACATGTCGTACCAACGCCCCTGTGGTGGCGTTACAGTCGCACACACACGTAAACAGGTGGATGCCGTGGTTGGGCTGGGGTGGCCATAGAGTGAGAAATCTGAGCCTGGGAATTGAAGATGTAAATGATCTGGCCAGACTCTAGTGGGCGTGCTGATCCCGGAGATCGGAACAGGATGTGGCTGTTGCGCGCTCGACAGGTCGCCGTTGAGTACTCAACACCTCTGAGAGAGAACTTGTCCAGCGTATTGACCTTGGGAGATATTGTGCCATCGGGACGGCTATCTGTGACGCTCATAACTCCATGGTGCTCTCCCTTCATAGAGTCTAGGAACGCAGCTAGCACGTTATCGGGAAGAGTTAATTCGCGTAAACGTGTCTCATCATATGCGATGTATGGCCCCTGGTCCGTGAGGTGCACTGCGTCGACCATATGGGCCAGGCGCGTCCCGCGGACGTCCTCGGCGAGAACGGCCTTGTATACTTCAGTAAGGTCGCCAACGCGTGAACGCACTTCGCTGTTGTCTGAAAGGAGTGCCTGTAAATTTGCCTCTCTCACGGAGCTACGCATGAATGTCGACTCAAGCTCGCCTAGTTGGGATGGCCGTGAGCAAATCATGCCTTCAGAGCTGTAGTAAAACTACGAACCGAGCTTCATGTTATGATTTTTGCTCTGCATAGAGTGTATATATCGCTCATAGAATGCCGCACCGTGCGTGTGTCCGGGCCCAAATCCTCTGAGGACATCGCCGTAATGCAATGCGGCATGATGGATAGGTTTCACCTTCGCGAGCTTGTATAACGACTTGAATGTTGTCATGTAACGAAGAATGTAATCGTCGTATAACTTGATCTCTTTCTTGGAGACCGAGCGTAAGTTAGCAATCTGAACTGCGCGCACTAAATCCATGAAGTTTTCAAGTTTCTTTTTCCGATCCTCGGGTGCACCATCTCCTCCCCATAGTCTGATTAAAGTTATGGGGAGGTGGACTGTACAAATGACTCGCCAGTTGTTTGCGCTCAGCTTTCCTCGTGCCGCGGTGCCCCAGTTACGGGGAACTGCTGTAACCCAAGACGGAAGCTTGGTGAGGGCCATGTCTTCCCAAATAGCCTCCATGACGTCCTTGCCGAGAATTGCGCCAGAAGTGAGGGAAGAGTCCTTTCGTTTCTGCACAGGGTTTTCTAGCGGGACGTTCCTTGGGACGTTCACCTCTACCTAGGGGGAAATGAGGTCAGGTGCTCCACCGAATACGTCGCAGACGTACCCAAGCAGTGGCTGCAGCATACAACTCATCCTTGGTGCGAAGCCTACTGAGCTCGTCTTGGGACATTCGACAGAAATCACGACAAACGAATTGAAGCACGGCTTTTTTGGCACGCAACACTGTATTTGCAGCAGCACGGTCGACGAGCTGTTGTGTACACTTGTTTATATCCATCTGCTCGTCTGCCGTGGGGATTCTTTCATTAGACATGGCACGAACTGATGCAAGCTAAGAGAGGGTCAGGTTGCGCATATAGCCCGACCATATTACTACCAGACGCACCGAGTCGTCGGTGGTAACACCCCCCTCATGGACACCTCGGGATTCTTCACCTTCAGTATCGGTTTGAGCGCCTGAATAAACAGCAGAAGCGGAAACACGTGTCTGCCCGGAGGTGAAGGTGTTGGGTGGTCGGATCGCATCAGGTGAGACCGTCTGCCGCTGTGCCCAACATGGCTCTTCATTGAGTCCATTAACTCACACAGAAAACCACCTACCCATTCAGCAATTGCTTCAGCTAATTGCTGTTTATTGCCTGCACGACGCAAGTCGTGGTCGCTGCAGATATGCCAGAGAATATCACGAGCACAGCCTCTTCCGTTGAGCTGCTCTCGAAGGCGCTCTAGGTTTTGAGTCATACGAATGATCTTGTACCACTTCTCCAACTCGGCGTCCGGGGGTCTTGGGATGTCCTTAGAGGCCAGTGAAAATGTGCCATCGCCACTTGGAGCAGAGGCACCAATCCCCCAAACCTGCCGACAGTGAGTCTGGAACAACCCCGCATCGAAGACGTGCATGGGTTCGATGGCCGTAAACAGGATGGGGTTCCAATAGGGAAATCTGAGAAGCGGGGACCACCTTATGCCGTGTTTTCTGAAAAGAGTCTCTTGTTCATCAAGACCTTCGGCGTCTCGCCATTGCTTTGCCAGCTGGATGTGTTCAACAACGTCCCGCTGCGGCCAAGTGTCTCTGTCGAGGTTTTCTATCTCTTGAATCCTTAGGTTACAGCACGTGCAGAATCGCGTTGCCGTTGGGCTCGCAAACCCGCCGGCCTGCCATGCAGCCAGCATATCTGAAACAATGGGAACAAGTATTGCGCGAACCCGGCAGCCTTCTCTGTGCCTCGCCGTTCGAGAATACCAGACACCAGGGCCAAAGAACTCTAGCAAGACCTCAACAAGAAGATCGAGGCTGTGATTTATGTCCGAAAGCGAAGGCTTCCTCGGCCCTGGAATCGTACCAGCGAGGAACATGTTTTCTGGACGGTATCGAAGGTGGGAAGGGAGGTTAAGTAAGATCAGCCAGATCGCAGTCGACGAGACTGTTTGTTTCGCCTCTTTCATGTGATATGGGTTAAAGCTGTCCATCGAGAATGAAAATGCCAAGCGCGTTTCGTCCGTTGGCCCTGGGAGAAACCGTTCACCTTCTTCAGGAGAATCCGGCACAGGTGTTGTGCATCCCACATATCCTCCATGTAGTCTTTCCGGGGTCTCCAAAAGGCTTTGAACACGTGTTCCTCGATAGATGGCTGGGAGAGCACCTGTCCGATCCACTGCTTCAGATCTTGCATCTCGTACTTGCACCTCGGAACGGCGTAAGTCTTTCCATTAGCAACAACGGAGTGGAACAAGGGTTCACCACAGGCAGGGCCTGTGCGGACACAGTGGTGTGTGCAGCGAACTGGCACAGAAGTCACTGGTTGCACATCTTCTGAAATATCGCCATCGGCATTCTCCATAGGGTGGCGGGGATGATCGTCGAAAGAAGTAGGTGCCTTCCTCTTTTTTGTCTTGACAACCGAATACCCATAAAGGCAGTAGCACGAATGTAACGCCGCCACTGGCGTCAGTCCGACTTGGACTTCGGAAGGGCGTAAACGACTTAGCGGATGAAGTCCTTTGAGATAGTAGTACACGGCTCCTCAAGGCACGTGACTTTACGGAATGCACTGGGGATCGATCTACCAGGCTATACGCTTACTCGACTTGCTCAACCGGAGACAAGCGAGAGAAGGGAGAGAATGCACACGGAGAAGAGAGAGAAGGTGGCTTCTGAAGAAGACCAAGATGGCGATTCTTGGTCTTCGCGCTATGCTACTTATACATGAGAGGGTCAGCTTTCAAGCTCCCCTTTAACCGAAACGTCGAGTAGCGTAAGTAGCTCGAACCCTAATACGACTACTACTAGTGAATGAGTCACAGTACCACTCTAACATGTGATACTACGGCTGACTGATGCGAGTCCATGACTAATTACGGCTTACTCAGGTAGTCATCACCGTATAGTAAGCGTCCACTTTGTCGTTCCGTGACATCACCCCCTTTTCAGCTGCGACGACCGCGTCGCCGAGTGGGTCCAATACCGCCCATCCACCCCTCCTGTACCTCTGTGATTCTGTCCCACGTGTTGGCCATCTCGAGCCTGAACTTGGAGCGAGTGAGCTCCCCCTGTACCCCACCGAGCGCCTGCGCTAACGCGTGCAGGCGCTGCTCCATCCGCTCGGCCTCGTGCTTGTAGGCGCGGTAGCGGGTTAGCTCGGCTTTCAGACTTACGTCCTTAAGCTTGTTGACCGCGCGGTCGACTCGGTGTTGGTTGCTATGTCCGCCGACGAAGGCGTACATGTCCTCGGGGGCGTAGTGGGGTTTGCCCGCCTCTCGTACTTGTGGGTCGGCGTACAGCGGTCGGGTGTACACCTTCTCGCTGTCCGCCAAGAGGGCGAGCACCTGCGGGTCGGGTCCCAGGATGACCTGGACGAAGGTGGCCTGGCGCGTAACTCCCTGCACGTCGGTGATGGGGTAGTGGACGAAGTCCTCCCCGCGGTTGTGCTTGTACCCGCGCGGTGGCTGACCTCCGTTGCCGCCGCCCAAGTACCTCAGGCGGACGGCGGGGTGCGGGGCGTCCTCGACGTCGACGCGTACGTCGCCTCGATAGAGGGGGCGGCCCGTCGTATCGCACGCGAATGGGGTCTCGCGGGGGTTGTCAGAGTCGGTGGCGGTGATGATGAACGGCTGCTCAGCTGGGTAGTACTCCCTCAGAGCTCCTTCGACGGCGGCGTACACTGCCTCTTCAGCATCTCGGTGAACCACCGGCGCCTGACGAGGATCCTTGTTCTCCTTGTCGCTGCCATCGTGAGTTGGTGATCTCGCCATTCGGCGGCCTCGTATCGCCAATTGCGGCCGGCCATCCAGGCCTCCCATCGGAGGGTTGACTCCGTCTTCGCTTTCTTCGGTCCGAATCTCGATACGTACAGGGAGTGGGCTGAGCGAGGCGTCGCCATTGTCTCCGACAGCTGCTCGAAGCTGTTGGACTTCTTCGAGGGAGTACGGGGCGGTGGAGACGCGTCGTCCCTCGTTATCGAAGAGCCAGTACTCGTTGGGTGCGTCGGGGTTGTCGATGTCTTCGATGGCGGCGACGTTGACGAGAGCTGTAGCGAGCTCTTGGTGGGTGAGGTTGTCGACTCCGTGGGCAGAGAGAGAGGAGGCAATGGTGGCAGTGGGAAGAGACATTGTTGGATGAGTGAGGAGTCCAGTGTGAGGTGATGGGGGAGACTTAGCGTCGTTCGCCTCGCTTATAACTGTTCTCGACCGACTCGTTTCATACTCCGCTATGGCTTCGTCAGCGAATATGTCAGCCTTGTTGACCCACTGGTTGTCCGAGTCGGAGTAGCCCTTCCATTTCACAAGATACTGTAACCGCTTGGTCCTGCCGAAGTGCCGCGAGTCTAGAATCCGTTCGATTTCGTATTCTTCCTCGCCCCTGACGAGATCCGGTGGCGGGCGTGTGAAGTTTTGGCCATGCATGGGGGTTTCGCGATATGGCGTGAGTAAATCGGTGTGAAACACAGGGTGGATACTCCATTGGGTAGGAAGTTCCAGCCGGTAGTTGACAGGTGACAGCACTTGAATGATCCGGAAGGGTCCATGTCTTCGCGCTGCTAGTTTGGCCGTTGGCTGATTGGTCCGGAGGTGTTTCCCTTCTAACCATACTTGGTCCCCTTCTCGGTATTTTGGTGTATCCCGATGTTTGATCCACAGTAGTTGCGCCTTTTGGATTAGTTCCTGGGCGTTCTTCCGTGCTTCTCGGAATTGTTGAAGGCGTGTGAATACCTGTGGGATGGGCGTCGGCTTATCGAGCCAATCAGCGCGTGGGTCGTATCCCATCATGAGTAGGAATGGGGACTTCCGTGTGGTTTCGTGGGGCCAATTATTGTGCGCGAATTCCGCCATTGGAAGGAAGTGCGCCCAGTTATCTTGGCGCTCGTTGGTCCAGAACCGGAGGTATTGCTCGAGCCATTGATTGGTCCTTTCTGATTGTCCGTCCGTTCTTGGGTGATAAGCCGTGGAAATGTTCTGATAGATCCCCAGGATTTGACAGAGTTCCCTTGTGAATTTGGACGCGAACCTCGGGTCTTGATCGCTTATGATTTTGGCGGGTAATCCGAATCTCCGAAACACGTGAGTTACGTACAGGGCAGCGACTCCTTCAGCCGTGATTTCTTCTGTACACGGGATAAATATGGACGCCTTGGTGCAGTCGTGGTCGGTAATGGTGAGGATGGAGTCGTATCCCTGTGATCTGGGGAGTTTGGTGATGAAGTCTAGCGCTATGGTCTCGAACGGCTTAGCTTCAGGTGTTGGAGTGATGGGCACTAGTGGGGCTTTGGTGGGTCGATTGTTGACTTTGTGTCGTTGGCATTCCGCGCATCCCTTAACGTACTCCGTAACGTGTCCTACCATCTGTGGCCACCAGTAGTGTCGTTCTATGATGCGGGCTGTGCGTTTGATGCCCGGATGTCCGTACGTGGGTGGATCGTGGTGGTTTCGGATTATGGTGCGAATGGCTTCTGTTCCCCCCGTGATTACGCGTGCCCCTTGTCAGTACCATACTCCGTCGATGCACTTCAGCTTGTGAGGGTCTGTCCATCGGCGTATTTGGTCTTCGTCTTGTTGGTGGTTCGGTGCGTCTTGGGTGATAGTCTGCCGGATAAAGAGTTTGTCTGGGAGTACGGTGACTCCTTCGTTGTCCTTTTCCCCTCGGTCGTAGTCAGGTCTTCTGGACAGCGCGTCCGCCCTTCCGTTGTTGGTCCCTTTAATGTGATGAATCTCGAGGTCATACTCCATCAGTTCGAGCACTTCCCTTGCGACCCTACGATTGATCTTCTGGGGTGACTTCCAGTGTGTGAGGTTAAGGTGGTCGGAGAAGATTTTGATCTTGTGGGGGGACCCTGCTAGGTAGGGTCGCCAGTTTCGTAGGGCTTTTACGATTGCTAGGAGTTCTAGGTCATAGATGTCATAGTTGCGCTCGGCCTCATTGAGAGTGGCTGAGTAGTATCCGATGGGGTGTCGTTTCCCGTCGGCTTTCTTCTGTAATAACACTGCTCCTACCACGTATCCCGATGCGTCTACTTCCAGCTCGAACTGGTCGGTGAGTGTGGGGTGTGCCAGTACTGGTTCCGACGTTACAAGGTCTTTGAGTTTTTGGAATGCGGTCTCCTCGTCGGTGTTCCATGTCCACTCTGCATCCTTCCGGGTGAGTTTGTTCAGGGCTCGGGCGTGTGTTGCAAAGCCGCGGATGAAGAGGCGGTAAAAATTGCAGAACCCAAGGAAGGAGCGTACATCGCGTACCTTCGTGGGTCGAGGCCAGTTGCGTATGCCCGAAATTTTTACCGGGTCCATGCGAGTCACCCCCTTTTCAAGGATGACCCCCAGGTAATCCATTCGTGGTTGATGGAAGAGGCACTTCTCCGGCTTGAAGTATAGGTCGTGGTCCATCGCGACTTGAAGGATATCGCACACCGCGTTAATGTGCGCTTGCATGCCCGCACCTTCGTGGGTGGCGATGCCAATGTCGTCCATGTAGACGCGTATGATAGTACCCAGGCGTTCGTGTTTTGCTATGATAGGGGCGCATATCTCGTCCATCATGGCCTGAAAGGTTGCTGGAGAGTTGGTGAGGCCGAAGTACATTACCCGTGGTTCATAGAGGCCATATTTTGTTTTGAAGGCGGCTTTGTGTTCGTCTCCGTCCTTCACCCGTATGTTGTTGTAGCCCCATCGAACGTCCAATTTGGTGTAGATGTGACCGTTGCCTAAGTCGTTGATGAGTTCCGCCATGAGTGGTAGGGGGTATTGGTTGCGTATGGTGACGGCGTTGATTCGTCGGTAGTCTTGAACCGGTCGTAGTTTCCCGTCTTTCTTTTTTATGAAGAAGAAGGATGACGCGTATGGTGACTTGGATGGTCGAATGTATCCCATTTTAAGCTGCTCCTCCAGCCATACTTTGAGCTGTTCGTCTTCTTCCTGCGACATCGGGTATACTTTGCAGTCTATGCTGGCCGGTGTACCTGGTTTGAAGTCGATGGTGTGATCCCATGATCGCGATGGTGGGAACCTGTGCGACGCCTCTTCGCTGAATATTTTGGCGAAGCGGTTGTAAGGGGCAGGTATTGGTGTTGCTTTGGCGGGAGTTTTAGCTGCTATAGCGAGTTCAGTTGCTGTGGTACGTAGCTGGCATGCTTCTTCTAACTCGTGGACCACGTCTTCTGCTTCTTCTTGGGTTATGGTTGCTGCGAGGATGGTTTGTTGTTCAGTTGGGTTGATCGATCGGATGACGATGGGTAGGGCCTCCTCGTGAATGGTGGCATGTTTCCAGCTGATGGTTGGTTCGTAGGCTGCGAGCCACGGATATCCCATCACCAGATCTTTGTCGCCGATGTCCGTAACAAGGAATCTCATGACCCTGTGAATCCCTTTTGTCTCTACGTCGAGATCAATAAAATGGGTGATGGACCCAGCTTTGTTCTCGGTATTGTCAATATTCCATATTTTCTTTGGTCGATCTAGCGGCTGCAACCCCAACCCCATGCGTTTTGCGAATGCGGGTCTAATAAAGTTGTCGGTGGCACCGGAATCGACGAGTCCTTTTATGTCGGCCATTGAGTAACTAGTGCGAATCAAGACTGGAATTCGAAGCGAACGGAAGCGAGTCATGATTACAGAGTTACAATTAATTGCCCTCACCCAGGCCGATGGGTTTAGGCGTCCTGAAAACCCTCCTGGTTCCATAGGTCCTGGAAGATTATGTCCTTCACCTCGTCAGGTGCTCCTCTTACTCCGTCGAGCCAGTTTTTTGCCGCGTCTTGGGGGTTCGATGTGCTTGCCACCCTGGCGGTCGGGGCTTCTTGGCTGTGGTAGTCGGTGTCAGCCATCCTCCCCTGGCTCGTTGATGGCCCCCACTGTTGCTTTTGTTTCCTTGGTCGGGTGCAATCTCGTGAGAAGTGGCCTGGGTTGTTACAGTTGTAGCAGATGACTTCCCTCATGTCACGTCTTTGCCCTCCTGTTCGGTTTTGATTTCCCCCTCTCCTTTGTTGGAATGATTGTTGAGGTGGTCCTCGATTGAGAACATCTTCTGCTCCGGCGAGTCTTGCTCTGGAGCGATCCGCCGAGGTGTCCATTGCGTTTGGATCGTATCTTGGAGGGGGATTTCGAGGGGGGTTCCATGGTGGGGCGTACCCTCGCGTGAAGTTGGGGCGTGGTGCGGACACGGCTCGTGTCGTTGTTGTTAACCTCAGTCGGGCGTGTAGGTGAATATATTGCTTCTGTCGCTTGAGCGTGGCGTCTTTCCACTCGTTAAATGTAGTGGGGCTGTCGAGCTCGTATACTTTGGTGAATAGCTGGCTTGGCAGCCCTGCTGTGAAGCGGTCGATGGTCTGTCGGTCATTAAGGCGGTAGTCAGCTTTCCAAGCTAGTTGTTCAAAGTTGGTGACGTAAGTGTCAATGTCATCACCGATCATTTTAAAGCCTTTGGCCAGCACTGCTTGCGCTTGTTCCTGCTCTAGGACGTTGGAGAACCGATCTGAGAATCCAGCGGTGAGGGTGTCCCATAGGTATTCGTCGTAGTGATCCCTCCCGTTTCATACTTCGTTGTTGAGCCAAGTGAGGAATCCGAGGGTCCAGTTGCTGACCATGGGTCCTTTGACGTATCCCAGGAACATGAGACACCGGCGGTATACGTTGCGAAGTATGGGTGCGTCCCCGTTGAGGGCCCAATAGAGGTGCCATTGTGTGAGGAAGGCCTCGTAGTCAGCTCTGTCTCCCGTGAATACAGTGGGCTTTTCACCGGTGAGTTTATCCTCTCCTTGGATGCCTCCGCCGCCTGGCACTCCTCCTCCTCCTGGTGGCCCTCCTCCTGGTGGTCCTCTTCTTGGTGGTCCCCCTCCAAAGTCTCCAGGTCCTCCCCTGGGACGTGCTGGTCCGGGGCTTCCTCTGCCTGGTGGTGGGTCTGGGTGGTCAGGTCCTACTGCACGGAAGATGGCGGCTTCATCTGCATCCATTCGATGGCCTGTGGCTGGGTGTATAGGAAGGAGGGTTGCATTAGCTTCCTCTCTGATGCGTCGTATTTCGTTGTTGATGAGGCTTTCTTCGGTTATTGTTGTGGTGGCCATTCTGTGGGCTGTTGCGGGAGAGTGTATGTGGATAACCTCGGGTTCTGTTATGTGGAGTAACTCAGCTGTTTGCGTTATTGCCGCAACTTCCGGTTCGTCTTCTTCTTCTTCGTCGTCTTCCGTTTGGTCGTTCTCTTCGCTTGTTTCTGAAGGTGCTGGTGTCCTTGGTTCTGACGTGCTAGGTTCCTCTTCAGGGTGTCCGTCGATACGTCCCCACTGTTCTCGGTTTGGTAGTCCTCTTGCGTCGATGTCACAGTTGTAGTTTCTTCCGGCTGGTCTCACCGCGTCCCACCTGTTGTCGATTGGGTTCCAAGTGATTTCTACCCAGCAGAGGTTTTCAAAGTTGAATTCAACTGGTCGATATCGGGTGGGTCCTGATGCGAAGTCGACGAAGTATCCAATGTCTCCTCGATATTCTCTCCACCTGGCCGCTCCAAGGAATTGTACTGGTACGTTGCGGTCTCCTCGCCTCTCGGAGGAGTAGGTCTGAAAGTTGGTCCAACGGTCTCAAGTCGTGAACGCCACGGTGAAAGGATCTTGGTCTTAATGTAACGCCGCCACTGGCGTCAGTCCGACTTGGACTTCGGAAGGGCGTAAACGACTTAGCGGATGAAGTCCTTTGAGATAGTAGTACACGGCTCCTCAAGGCACGTGACTTTACGGAATGCACTGGGGATCGATCTACCAGGCTATACGCTTACTCGACTTGCTCAACCGGAGACAAGCGAGAGAAGGGAGAGAATGCACACGGAGAAGAGAGAGAAGGTGGCTTCTGAAGAAGACCAAGATGGCGATTCTTGGTCTTCGCGCTATGCTACTTATACATGAGAGGGTCAGCTTTCAAGCTCCCCTTTAACCGAAACGTCGAGTAGCGTAAGTAGCTCGAACCCTAATACGACTACTACTAGTGAATGAGTCACAGTACCACTCTAACATGTGATACTACGGCTGACTGATGCGAGTCCATGACTAATTACGGCTTACTCAGGTAGTCATCACCATATAGTAAGCGTCCACTTCGTCGTTCCGTGACAACGAAGGGCAGCAGACGTACATGCGGGTGATAGGATCGAGAGAATACATTGTGAGAAGTCTTCTTGGGTCTTTCGGGACTTCGCTTGCCAATGAACGAAGAGACGCCTCGCTTCTTAAGATACTCCTCATTCCAGCCAGTAGAACAGCTGCGCCACGACGGGGAAGGCGGAATAGAATATACATAACCAAAGTGGTCACGTAGATAGCAAGAATTGTCGTGTTAGTAGGATGTCTCATAGCAAAGTAGCTTTCTGGGGTTCCGTCAGTCATGGCAGCGTCAAGCAGAAAAGCAAATATACCTGTATTGACCATAGCACCCTTGACGCCCCGCTTACTCCGCTGGCCTGACCATTCAATCTCTTTCAAACGATTTATCCTGACCAACTCTTGCAGGACCCGGTCTTCCATGTCCTCCTTCGTGTCAGTAGATTCCATCGACTCAAGCGTGTCCAGGATGTCACAGAGCCGATTTTCGTGCTCCAGATAGACTCAATTCTTAAATGTCGGCCTTAAAGCATACAAACCAGTATTTGGATGGCGGAGCTGGTCAGGATGCTGGATCTGGTAAGGACCGACCTCGACGGGGTCTTTGATGAATTCCAAAGAGTCGACGTTGGGCATCCACGTAGAACGTGCTGAAAGCTCGGCATCTGTGATGGAGAGGAAGTCCATGTGAGTTGAGGTTTCAAGAATCGGTGTGCCCATCAGTGAGAAGATATATAGTACGCGCACAACTTGAATAAGCCTGATGTAAGCCATTCGCTTTTTTGCTCCTTGTCCCAAGTCTTGTCCATTGTCTCGATACGCGTGATGCCTGATGTTGGAGGGAGATAAGATAAGCGACTGCCCAACTGGGCAGTCCAGACCAGAGATAGTTGAGAGCTCTGACTGCTATCCCCGAGCGGGACGGGTGGCGGGACGAGTATGCGAGAAAGTAGACGGGATCGGCGCGGGTGTGACATATGAGTCGGCGTTCACACGAAGGAGTGGTATTCTTTTTTTTTTTTTTTAATCAGTTTATATCCCCGATGTATATAGTACAAAGGCAGGTCACAGTCGTGTCCGAACTACAATTGAGAAACCGATGTCCGTAATTACGGTGATCCCCCGGAGGAGTCGCAAGTACAAAGCCGGCTCGCGGAGGAGAGAGATAGAGACGCAGTATTATAGCGATACGGGGCTCCCGTGAAGGTGGCCCAAGTCGTGAATCGTCCATGGTGCAACAGGTATTTGTCAGTCAAGACAATTAGGGAAACGACACAACGAGAAAGACGAAGCGTTTCACCTACGATCAGAAGAATTAGTCAGGTTCTGGTGGGGGCAGGAGGGGGCCAAACTCCGGCTGAGAGCCGGCGCGGGAGGATTGAAGATAGTCCATGAGGCGTTTGGTCCCCTTGGATGTGGTGAATAACTGTGAATAAGTGAGGGGCCAGTACTGCCCCAAGACACCAGAGTCGATGCGGTTGTTAAAGAAACGTGGGCATGATGGAATGAGATGTGGAGGGTCGCGAAGCCCCCATCCACACGGACATGTGACAGAGTTGGGTGGGTCATTAGGTCGAAAGCGGGCGGCGTAGGAGCCGGTGAAGGCGTGGTCGACTGCAAGTTGGAAGGCGGTGGAGGTGGAACACCGTTTGTAGAGGGGCCGGGATAATATTTTACGGTTTTTGTCGTCCCGTTCACAGTCAGTGGCGGCAGTCCAGAGAGGGTGGTTGTTACCATCAGGGGGCCGGAGGAGGACGTGGGTGTGTGCGTGTCCCTCCGGGGGTAGTCCCCTGGTAAGTTCGCGCCATTCGCCTTCAACACGTGCCAGGTGCCAGTCAAAAGCCCATTTGTGGAAGGCCTCCGCCCGAGCTCGCCGTTTCTGGAACGCAGCAGAGCGAAAGTGATGTTGGTCGGGCGGGTCAAGGCAGGCCGCCTGGGATGCTTGAAAATGTGCCACCTAGTTCCTCATCGCATCGTCGGGATGACGTAAAATCAACGTAGTTAGCGGCTGGTGGAACATTAACGCCGCTTTGGAGGCAGACTTAGATCGCGGATTTTTGACCGCTTGGAGGGCATATGAACTAGGAGAGATAATAAAGAATTGGTCGGGGGGGGGGACCTCATCCGCCGTATAGTACTTTGCCAACGCTTCAGCCGTTCTAGCCAGCGTGAACGCGTCAGCGTCGAACTGCAGCAGGTCTCGACCTGCAGGCCACGAAAGCCACGTGAATGGCTGGCACACACAGGAGAAGGCTGCCGCGCCTCCTCCCGTCGTCGTATTATTCAGGGGGTCGTGTAGGGCCACCCCAATCGCGTGGATGATTCCGATACTCATCCCTTCAACGCGACGTGTAAGGTCGCGTGTCCAGGCCTAAGGAGTGGTATTCGAGACACGAAACACGTGAGGTTATATATATGTAGAATGAATCACAGCACACAGACTAACAATAGTGATACATCAAGGCCGATCTGGCCGAGTCATTATGCGTGTATGAAGGTGTCCGACGACAGTTTGGTGTCGTTGCGTACGCAGTGCGCACGTTGACCCTACGACTCACCTGTTCCCCGCGCGTCACCTTAGTAGGGGGCTTGCACCGTGACTGTGGATTGTACGGAGGCTCCTGTTGTCGACGAGGAGATACTTTCTTGAGTGCTTTGGTTCCTCCGTTTAAACGAACCGCTGGCACCGTCTTCGGCGCCACGCTTTCTCTGGCCCATTACAAACGGGAAGGTTTCGGTTTCGGTCAGAATAGATGATAGTATGGTCCCCATCTGAGGAGTGAGCCTCGCGTGCAAGTCCACTATTGGGTGGAGTAGGTTGTAAATGCGGAAGACGAACTTGAACATTGCGTGTTTGTCGGAAAGAACATGAGAGTCTTTGTGATATTCGACCTAAGTTACCACTTGTCAGTCCCTCCTCTCGTGCGACAAAGAAGAAACGTACCTTATCATCACCGGGTCCTGACTCGTGATGCCTCTGATATAATGTAAATTCATCGGCGTTGTAGTCATTGTTGATGTAGAACACTTTTACGAAGAACGTGGGGGACTTGTCCGAGATCAACATGTTTCCCAGGCGAACGAGACGGGAGGCTTGTAGGAGCATCCGACAGTGGTCCCTTTTCTTCTTGTCGGAACTTATTTCGAGTAGGACATGCGGAAATCCCCCGATGCCGAAGAAAACATCACTGCGAGGGGTGTATTGGTGCAATATCTGATTATCTCTGGTCTTCACGGCCAAACCAAAGATCCACGGGGCGTCGCTATCGAGCGAGTCAGAACAATTGACTACATCAGAGATTGAAATTTGAAACTCACAAAGAGAGCTTTGCGCCGCGTGGAGACTCGGAGAGGGGGTTGACAGTGAATCACCTTAGGAGACTGTATACGTGTGATTCGGTCCTGTTTCTATACGCCGCTTGGTTCGAGAGGTTCCGGTCGATAAGGGCGTCGAGGTAGTGAAGTAATTCAATATCCGTGACGCGGTGTGTCTCAGACCCATCATTTACGTCAGTAAAATGTTCGCCAAAGGTGTCGTCTCCAAGATGCGCCTTCACAGAAGCTAACAAAGGCAGTATCGTCATCTGAAATTGACTCAGGGTCAGTAGGATCAGATCAGATCACGTTGCAAGACCTACGTCGTGCCTAGGCGAACGCCGGAGGCGCAACTCTTGCTCGAGCTGCTCAATAAAATCTGGCAGTGCCCCATCTGAGTCCGCTGAAAATTCACTGATATTATTGGTATCAAGCTCGGTCTCAGGGGGGAGTTGGGCTTCATCACGGTTTCGCAAATGAAAAGTAATACGTCGAAGCCAGGTGTTACTTGATCCCGCCCGTAAAGTGTGCAGGACGACACCACCACCTGTGCCAGTGGGAAGGCGTCATACGTCCTTGCTTCATCAGTTAGAGAGTATAAAATTTACCGTTTTCCCCATAATCAAGGTGAACGATGACATCAATATCGAAACGACGGTCGGCGCCTTTCTCCTGAAACACCTCACCAACTGTGAAAGGTATGAGCAGGAGAGTCCCGAGGTCCTTTCGAGTCAGTTGAGACCCGGGGAGTGACTCCGTAACGCGGATAGGGCAGTCCAAAGGAGGCTGGTAGAAACTAAACTTTCCGTGGTCTTTATCCCTTACTGACGGCGTGGCGTTTTTCACGTAGTTGACGAATTCGCCGATTTCTTCTTCGGATGGCACGCTGATATTGAACGGAGAGTTGCGAACCACGAGTTTGTCATCGACGAGAATGCATCTGAGCCGGACGAGCGCTGTAGAAACGTTCATCCTGATAGTGTTTTTTTGGCCGACACGGACGAAAGAAGGACGAAAGAAAACAAGACGTGGTGATTTGAAACACGCCAAGTAAATATATGTCCTATGGTCCAAACCACGGATCTTACATCGAGTAAAGCGTGCCATGATTGATGATACTGTAAACAATATAATCGCCGCCTATACAGTTACATATGTGCATCACTGCTCACCCTCCGTCGGTCACCCGCTTATGGCACTGCCACAATGTAGACCTAGTTTACAACTTCGCCCACTCTGTCCGGGGCGGGGACTACCAACGCACAAGAGAGCGCCAGAGAGTAGCGCACAGATCCTGAGCCGAATAACACAAAAAAATAAAGTTTTCAGACGAATCACTTGTTCAAGTCGTTCAAGAAACGCACCTGCATATGTATTTCAAAGAAAGGATTTGACGACCTTCCATTCCACGGCGGCGTCAGAGACCAGAAACCGAAGATTGGCGGGCCTGTGTGCATATATCTATCCCACACTGAGTCAGAATTCAATAGATTCACGGGAGCCGACCGGAGTCAAGGCTGACGGATCACTGCGACTTCTCTTATATAACCCATTATGGAAGGGCGCAAGAAGGGCGAAGGGCGCAAGAAGGGCGAAGGGCGCAAGAAGGGCGAAGGGCACAAGAAGGGCACAGGGCACAAGAAGGGCGCCTGATTTTCCCCATGTGGTGACGGGATTGCTTGGGATGTCCAGCGGCGAAAAAAGAGGGAGCAGCGGTGGTTGTTTCGTCAAGGTGGGAAAAAGAGGTGGCATGCGAATACAAAAAGAACAGCCGTGTTCCTTCCGATCCATTATAATCTGATTAAAGATCAACTGGCTTCGGGTCTAATAATAGTAACTATCCCAAAACTATATGCTACCTTTAGTCGTGATCAAGGTCGCGATAGAGAAATACGTATTTGTCACGACATTTCTCAGTGACCAAGACCACCGCACTACATTTCCGATGCGTTTTGCGACCTCTCTAGTGCAAGTGCGACGAGATTATGTAACGCGTCACACGTGAGTGCGCGCGCCGAGACGTTGAAATGAGAGAAGTCGAGTTTGGAGTGAGGCTGATTGAGAACTTAAGAGTCGGACGGGTTTCGAGAACAACACGATTTTACATTTGAGTCCAAGCACAGTACATTTTATACTAGAGCTGGTACCATAATTTGTAAAGTAAAGGTCCAACGAGAATCATAAGGTGTCACAAAGGTACGAACGCGTTGTCAAGACGCGTGGTCAGGAGTGAAGGATCAGGTTCAAAGACATAATGACGGGGCATGTGAATGATGTGGAAAGGCGTCCGAGACCGAAACCGAAGGTGATGGCGAGGAGTCGAGGTAGTGTGGTGAGGAAAGGTATAAGGCGTTGCCCTTGTGACGTCGGGCTCGGCGTGCTCGCGCTTGATCCGAAAACGCATCCTGAAACTAATGGTTATGAGGCTGTACAGTAGTTGGCAAACGAGAGAGTCCATCAGCAAAAAACAAGAAATTCTTTTTTTAAGTGATTATAATATATTTTATTGGCCACAAGTGGGTTAAGTCTCGCCAGAATAGAATTATAAGATCTTAACGAGTCATGTCGTTTTGGCAATTTGGTGTAATACGGCACAATTATTCTCAAGGATTGTAATGGTTTACAATCGGTTTCAACCATTGTCGGGACTATGATCACTTTTGTGAGTTCTAAGCACCGATAATCAGTTCTCATGTCGGAAAATACTTTCAAGAATTATAATATATTTCACACCAGATTATATACAGTGAGTGTAATAATCATTTATTCGACATCTCTCGCCACCGCTCCACCGTCTCACCACTGTAGGCAACCATTGTTGTCATCATCATCGCGTCATCATCGCCACCACCACCACCACCGTCACCATTACTGTTGTAACCGTCACGTCGCTGTCATCATGCGAACATCGTGGCCGTCTTTGTTGTGGGTGTTGGGGTTTGCATTAGTCCCCTCGTAGTGGTGGCGATGGACATAAATCATGGAGGGTATCAGTACAAAGAGAAGATAAAGTGCTCACCGTGGAGTGGATTGAATTGATGCGTGCGATTTCACACATATATTCGTTGTCGATTCCTGGTACGGTGCAGAAAATTCAAGTAGAAATTCTTGTTGTGGAGCGCATCATATTCTCAATAGGCTACAAAGCCCGAGAGGAAACTGAGATAATATGGAGTCAGTACTGTCACACGGGAACAGTGAGAAACTGCCACACCTTACCTAGCGCCTGCACTCATGCCGCAAGTTGTGCCGTGTTCTGGAACTGGTATGGACACCAATGGAATAGCCAAGGGTCCACGTGGGGTGATGGCCTTGATGATGTCGGCAGTGGTACGTGTGGTGCCAGGGTAGCTGTGTGGCCTGCAATATACTGGGTATGACGTGATACTTAAACGGATCAGCACTCACTTTTATTGTGAACATGTGCGACAAGCGCATGCTAGTCTGTATAAGTGAAGGGACTCTAATCAGGTAAACAGGCGGGTAGGTTCAAGAGAAGCTTACGAGTAATAGTGACCTCCAAGGAGTTAGAATAAACAGGTGACATGTTGGTAGAGACATCGTCTTTCCGGGCTGAGGTACTGAGGTGGTGAGAAGTGGGGCCAAGGCGGTTGTGTGGTAGCGGGAGACCTACAATCAGTGAGTACATTGCGAGGTCACATCAACTAAAATTCCCCTTCTGTGGGACTTAGAGTTGGGGGCAGTGACGTGCTGGCTGCCTTGAGCGGAAGGACAGCTGGCAGTGGGTTAATAAGACGTCACACATCTGTCACATCATGCCGCAATGGCAGATGGCAAGGCCACTGTGGGAGATGAAGGTGAGTTAGGGATGGAGGGAAGAGACGCGACGTTGACGGTGGCCAGGGAACGAAAATGAACTTCCCATGCTCAGACCAATCAACAGACGAACACTAGACTAGCCGCGCGTGTGCCATCATGCATCACGGGACCTGTTTGATCCGTCCCAAACAGTGCAAAACAACCGGATTGCCTTGTTCGTCAACGCGTCAATGTTGACGAACAACTTCAGCAGGCACAATCAGCACACAAGTTTGCACTCATCAACCGAGACCTTGAGGAGCTATATTCAAGCCTTGCCGGGATAACTGGCCCAGCTCACCCCCCCCCCTAACATGTCACATGACATCACGTAACCACGAATCCAAAAACTCGGAACCAACAAATATTTTGGGCTTGAAAATTATGTAATGTATCACAAACATAAATACGACATAATCATAGACTTTTTGTTTTTGTTTTATTTGTGTAGTGTAAATTTAGTACAAACATAAGCAAATAAGGTAAGCAATTGCCAACGCATCGTATACAGTGTTCAACCAACCCCCATCCCCTTTCGGCGCGCAGCCCCTCCTTGGCCCCCCTTTCCCGACCCTGTACACGACCACGACATGACACGACACGCAAGCGCGGGACCACACGGGACAAGGGGGCACCCCCCTTTGCACCCCCCGCCCCAGCTGACTCACGAAAGAGGGCTGCGCAGGTGGCACGTGCCCCCCTTTCCCCCCTGCCCCGTTTGCGCGCAAAGGAGGCAGACAGGTACGCCCCCGTTTTCGCCCCCGTCCCTTCACGTCGAACAGGACACCGCCCCCGCCTCCGCCCCTGTTGACTCGCGAACGGGGGCGTGCAGGAAGCAAAGCCCCCCCCCCCCCCCCTGCCTCCCTTGTTCACGCGCGAACAATACGCACGTGGGACAAGCCCCTGCCCCCGCCGCTCCCGTTTGCGCGCAAGGGAGGGGAGGCGCAGGAGCGAGGTGCGGCACGGGACAGGTACGTCCCCCGTCTCTGCCCGCCCCCTCGTTTACACACGAACAGGGCACGTGACGCGGGACGGCGTGGGGGAACACACGCGCATCGCCCCTTCCCCCCTCTTACCGGGGCCCCGCGCGCGCAACGCCAGAGGCGGCGCGGCGGCCCCCCTGCCCTGGTTTGCGCGCAGAGGCGACACGCAAATGAGGGGCGCGCGCGGGGACGAGAGCGGGTGCGCCCCACACCCTTAGCGCCCCGCCGCCGTTTGCACGCACAGGGGCACGCTCCAACCTGGAGCAGCGCCCCCCTCTCCCCGGGTTGGCGCGCGGGGGCAACGCGCAGAAGCGGTGCCCCCTCCCCTGTGCATCCGACACAAGGGCAAACGAACCGGGGGCGCGCTCGGTCCCAGAGCGGCGCCCCCCTTCCCCGATTCGTGCGCTAGGGCAAACACGAACAGGCGGCGGCGCAGAAACCCCCCCTCTCCCGCGGGTTCGCGCGCAAGGGTGAACGCGAACGGGCAGCCACGCGGAAGCGCCCCCATCCCCCGGGTTCGTGCGCCAGGGTGAAACACCACGCGGGAGCCCCTCCCATGTAAGCGCCCTGGGGGCGCGCGGGCCAGGTGGCACGTGACCGGGCGGCGCACAGATCGGGAGGCGCGCCCCGGTGCCCCCACCCTCCACTTTGCGCACAAGGGCGGCACGCATACACGTGCCGCCCTTGTGCGTAAAGCGGAAAGAGCACGAGGGTAGGGAGGACGAGCGGGGGGCAACACGGAATGGGGCGCGCGGGCCCCTTGCTCTCACACCGCTCTCGACTTAGACAAAAAAAAGTACATAGGTTATGTAATATTTATTAACTAATAAACATATTTTTCTTTTGATTAAAAAAACAAATGACAAAGGCATAATTTGCTTTTGTTGCTCTATATTTACACTACACAAATAAAACAAAAACAAAAGTCTATGATTATGTCATATTTATGTTTGTGATAAGTTACATAATTTTCAAGCCAAAAATACTTGTTGGTTCCGAGTTTTTGGATTTGTGGTCACGTGATGTCATGTGACATGTTAGGGGGGGGGGTGAGCAAGGACAGTTTGCCGGGATTCAACAGCTTCCTGACATTTCTGTCGTTTGACACACTCCGTTCTGCCACGCCTCATCTGGTCCCGTTGTCATCATAAACCACTCCAAATGGCGCTCTGACATTCTCGTCCTCTTTCAGAACACGTCTCCCTCCCTCATTTTAACCCAATTTCTACGACCGTGTGACTGCATTAAGGACAAGTTATTGGACTCGCGACACAAATACGGGCTCGGTTCAAGTCATTACGATGAGACCCTTGCCTTTGTCCTCGCGGAGCTCTACAGCCTGGTTGGCAAACCTGTCATCGACCGCTCTGTCGGTTGAAGGTACCAGAGCAGTCCCGGATCTGGTGGTGCCCGACATCCGTCTTTTGCTCCCTTCCTCTCCATGCCATGGGTCCGATCCCATCAGATCACGGCGAGAAGCGCTATTTCTTGGGTCTTTACATCTGCTCCTATACCCCGTCGCTGTCCGCACTCATCCCATCTCGTAACGGTGGTTTCAGTTCGACCTTCCCTACTTCTTGTCGCGCAGCCTGACCCATCTCTTCCAACTGTGGGAGGCAAGATCCAAGTTGTTCCGTGCTCTCGATACCGTGACTGAGGTGACAAGTCTCCTCTCAGAGGTCAACCTTGAAGCTTGAAGCTTGAAACGGGATGGAGTCTTTGTTTGCCTCAAGCTCTTTTCGGATTTCGTGCGGGCCAATGGCGAGGACGTGTCGGTCTGTGCATTCTCGTCACTTCAATCACGGTGCCGCCACTAACCAGCACAGAGAGCAGCACGCAGAGGCCGAGGCAGCCGCAGGGCGTCTCGCACCATCCCTCGTCAACTCAACCTGCGCACGGGTGATAAATGGGACGCCATGCTTCAAGGCGAGTCCGACATCGCCGCGTTCCCAGACCCCACCGGCACAATCTCATACGTGCGCGAGTAACACGACAACCTCGAGCTCTACCGTGTCTCGTGCCTGATCGGCGTGCTCTTCGTCGTCTTCAAGGCGCGCCCAGAAGTCGTCGTCAACGTCACTGCCCTCGCACACAAATCTGGTGCGTCCCCACTAGTATATATATATCCGCCACTCATATATCCAGGCAACACTACGATCGTCGAAGGTAGCAAGGAGTCTGCACACACCACCATGGCGCTCTCGTCTGCATATGGGCAGGCTGTCAAGACACGCACGGAGGTCGCTGCACTGCTCGCGCAGGACTGGCACATCGATCTCGTCATACCGCGCGGGAGCTACACGCTCGTATGCGCCATCCAGTACTCCACGCGGATCCCTGTCATGGGGCACGCGGACAGCCTTTTGCACGATCTACCTTGACACCGCCGCCGCCGACTGCGAAAAGGCCTGCGCATTGTGCTCGACGCAAAGGTGTGTCTCAGTGCAGGGACAAACAGTGGGGGGCTGACAGTTCTACGTGCAGGTCGACTACCCCGTCGAGACACTCCTCGTACACGAAGACCGCTTGGGATGTGGCGCACATGTTACTCGCAGCTAATGTGCGGCACCTCTGCGACGAGCCAACGCTCTCCGGGCTAGAGTCCTCCCCCTACCGCCAGAGCCACCAACTTCAGCGCGGCAAGGGGCAGGGGCAAGGCGAGCCTCAACTGCCCTGCACCTGCGACGACGACGCGGTGGCAGGAGCCCCTCCACCAAGGTGAGACACAACACCCATGCTCCACGAACGCGACATGAGCGCGACGACGTGGTGGCGGGGTAACGCAAATCGCAACCCCGTGCGCTCCCGACCATGGCGACAACACACGGGTGGGGTGCTTACCAACGCGAGTTGCAACCTCCATGTAACCCAGTGACGACAACATGGGGCGGGGGGCAACGCGAGCTGTTTGCACCCGACGACGACGGCGCGAGGGCAGGGACTCGGAGACACGCCACTGATGACAACAAAGACATGCCTGCGCGCGATCCCAGTCACGGCGACACGACTTACATCCTAGTTACAGTACTTTACTTACTGTATTGTAGTGGACCTGTCGTCATGTATTTAGCTGGGTTTTGAAATACATCTCTTGAAGTGGTCGTCTTTATTCAATTCATTTAGTCTAGCAACACTTTTCAAATAATTCAAGCTGCTTGCAAGTGTTAGGCCACAAGTATGATCAAAAGTTGGTAAGTGCTTACGAATTGGCCGTGAAGTTGTAAGCGCTTGCGACGGATTATCTAGAAGTCGTGATTGCCTATAAATGGACATAAGAATTGCAGTAGAATTGCAAACACTTATATTAAGGTTATAATTCATGCAGATAATTTGGTTTCCCGGCAAGCACCGAAATTTTTTCTTTTTTTTGCTGGTGTCGCTCGCGCTGAGGCGAGACGGACTCTAGATCTGTCGGGCACCGGCCCGATCCGGTCCTGCCTGGATCGTGGTCGGGCTCACAGCGTACCTGAGGGCAGCTCCGTCATACCAAGGATGATCGAGTTGACCGAGATGACTGAACTGACCGAATTGACCGAATTGGTGCACGTGACTGAACAAGACCGAGCAAGACTGAGTTGACCAAGCAGCAAAGGCTGCGTGTATACAGGTGGGGGCTGGATGTCCTGTGCGAAGGGGGGACCCGTTATCATAGAAGCCAATTGATTATTATTGAGGTAGCAAATAGGAGTGTAGGTGACAGAAAAAAAAAAAGAGAAAAGACCCAAAAGAACGAGAAAAACCTGGTCGTTGGTATCGCGCAGGCCTTCGCGGGGCACGAGCTGTCGAATATGGGTCCGCAGCAATTGTGGACATGTCGGCATTGAAGGGCTAGAGCCGCGCGCGAGTGCGGCGAGGTCGGGAATGGTAACGGGATTGGTTGGTCTCAGGTGGTCGGAAATGGTCGCGCACACTTCGGCGCGGCACGAAACTTTGCATAGGTGGCCGCTGGGGTCGGAAACGTGTCACGCTGGAGTTGCTAAGGCCGCGCGCAAGTGCGGCACACTGGAAAACGCGAGGGAAGAGCTACACTGAGCCCTGAAGCCTGAGAGGAGAAGTCTGTATTCTAATTCAGCCTGAGGTGGTAATTACATGGGCTATATACCAGGGAAAGTGGGGAAAGGGGTGCATTAGACAACAGGGGAAAGGGGAATGCTAAAACGCGAAGGGAAGTGTCCAGAGTGAGAGAGAACCGAGCGCTCAGAGAGCGCGGGAAAGCGACAAAGCGCATAGCGCTTAGAAAGCGACCAAGGCAAAAACCCTGGGTCCTCTGAGAGTTCGGTGCGGGAAAACCCTTCCCCGAGGAGGCCGTTTTTGGACACTTGAAAACCCTTGGAATGACCGATTTTTCTGCCTGAGGGCCCAAAGACATCACGTGTATCTCCCTCGGCCATGTAGTGTGCGCTCTATCTATCACTGCCGGGAAACCCCGTAGTAGAGTCTTTCCTCGTTCGCTGTTGTCGTTGTTGTCACCTCGCCGGGTGGTTTCTTCCATTACCACTGCCAGGTTTAGATGAACATAATAAAATGTTGCGGTAGACGCAACAGCAAAGCTATTAGGACTTGTGAGTGTTTTTGTCCCACTGGTGGTGGTTTTTTTTTTTGAACCAAACCACTGGTGGCGTTGTCTGAATCGCTCGGTTGGGACCATCAGCGGGGGCGGGGACCTGATGGCCATGGAAACTTGTTGTACGGTGTTATCATAATGGTGCTGGAATGGAGTGATGGGGAACCAAACTAGATATGGTCCGAGCAGGTGTCAATCTCCATTGGAGATCCTCACGCGTGTGTACTGTGTGCTTCCATTCTCGCCTATGATCGATATGATCGTGCGGGTGGCAGCGAGGAGGTTACTGTCATTGCACATGACGAACAAATTATTTATCCAAGTCCTATCCACTGCTGTATTACAGGACATTTTCTGCCACTGAAGCCACCTTGCCCGCCAGATCTCATACGCGTATACCGCGCGCCGACCAATTGTATCAGTAGTCTTAGAAAACGATTAGTGGACATTAAAGATGAAAAGCTCAAGAAGTGAGAGTCATTGCGTGGTTATATCCCCATAATCTCACCTCCAAATGTCGGATCAGCGAAGCATGTGTTCGCACCCTTCTTCTCGCTCACCCTTGGAATCCCAGAATGGCATTATCATCGATCTCCACAAAGCCACGACAACGCTCCCACCTTCCTATCCCGAATCTGCGCGTATCTCTCCCTATCACGAGAGGTCCTCAACGTTATATACCATCTTGGTCGCTTTCCCTTGGCTACTCCGAGGGGACTTGGGAAGGCCGTCGCTCGCCTCCTCCATTGTGTCTTCACATTCACCATTTTAATACAGTTCATTCATTCTATCTGGCATGTCAGGGGTTGCGTCGCACTTGGCGTCGCAGGCGCACACCGTGGCTCGAAACACACACTCAATCACGTTAGCTGTGTGTGCCCTCCCTTTACCCTTCAAGAACCTATTCTGCGCGGGAATTAGCGATGGACTGCTATGTCCACGAGACCCTAATGTGGATCGTTCTTTGTCATGGCACCTATTTCTCATCAACGAGGACATACACGGCCCTGCAGTTGACTTTGCGATCCGCAAAGCAACTAACGCTACCTCCGTTGTGCTGGCGCTTGTACGAGCAAGTGACCTCAGTCAACGTCATGAGCTGTCAGATAAGCTCAAGGACTTTATTCAACGTGCCTGGGCAGTCAGAACTTTCCTCCGGATCTCACATTGCCCTTGTCAAGACTGTGATTGACGAGTAAGTGCATACAGCTCGAAAAACCCGCCTCTTGACGGTGACTGTTTTAGGATGTTGCTCGAACACGATGCTATGTTTGCCAAGTTGCGAGCTGACTTGCATCCAGGCTTGCTATCGAGGTTGATAGCGTTCAATTGGGCCCACCGTTCCAAACAGGCCATCTTGGAGGCACTCGCTGTTGTCGGGGATGCCACAACCGCCCATGCACGTCGCCTTGTCATGCATGGTGAGTCTGTATATCATGACCTCCGCTTCCTGGAATCTATCTCCCTGGAGGTATCGGGTCTGTTGGCTGTTCAAGGCGCGGCTGTAAAGCGGGAGAAAATAAACTCCAAGATGTTGACCTTTTTCGGTGGACACCGCGGTGCGCTACGCATCTTAGAAGGTCGAGGCGCCGATTTGCACTGCATTAATAATCTCTGGAGAGAGGCAAGGGACTCGTTGTCCTTGAGTATCCATGCGTTCAATGGCGTGCGGAGCGACCTCACGGCTCTCAGCGAGCACCAAACTGGCCCCAAGACTGCACGCTTGCATGTTCCTGTTGACAAACAGGACAGCAATTTTAAAGGATGGGTGGGGAGGATAGAGGCCCGGCGCGTCTTAACGCCAGCTCAGGTGACTTGAAGGTACACATACTCCCGTCCGACGTGATCTCATCTTTCTCATACCTTCTTTTGTTCCAGATGCACAGCCGTTAGAGTATATCATATGTATGTAATACCCGAACTGTGTGTGCCAGGCTGCCAGCTGAGCCATTCGATTCGATGACTAGCGACTTGTAGTTCCAACTTTTGGGTAGATTTAACAACATATTATGATTACAGTGGACCTAATAGGTGGACCAAAGCACGTGGACACTATAATTTTATAAAACAATGCACAGCACAGGCAAATCGACTTGCGCAAATCGCCAAGCCATCGGGCGCCACCTAAAAAGGAAGTGACGCAAACTGTAGCGCTCCGCTCCGCTCACTCATCCCGCTCACCCATCTTTGTTCAAGTACGTCACCTGTACCTCCAGTGCTGCACGTTGAAAAATGTCTGAATTCTCTGTGAGTCCGAAGTCTGTTGACACGAGTCTCGGAAAAATATTATTAATCTGTTAACCTACAGGTACACCACTTCCTTGATATCGAAGCAATCGTCGCGCGCGAGGATGAAGAGGAACTAGACGAGGGAGAGGATGATCCCGGTAAGCCACACACACCTATCGTTCATCGCGGTCTATGTGTATCTTTTAGGTGAGCTCTTGGACGATGAGGAGGAGGTTCTGGACGACGAGACGGAAACCATCTCACGTGCTAGTGCCAACGTAGAAGCACAGGACCTAGAAGACGAAGCAGTGAGAATCGTAGCAAGAGCTGGGCACAATACGCGGTCCTCATACAAGACAATTGATGACATCCCCCTGCCGTTTCGAGTGCCGCGCTCGACCGATCCTAGTATATGGTCCGTCAGGGTGAAGGTTCGTATTCTGCATTATGTGCAAGCAGATACTAACACCTGATAGACAGCTTGGACAAGAAGCCGATGTCGTATTTCAAATTTGCCGTCGGTGTCTTGTGCCTCGTGAAATCCACCCACCAGCCATCACGTCGGCCTTTGCTCTGTCCTCTATACCGGGATATGTGTTCATTGAGGCGTTCGACGTCACAGAAGCTCGTCATGCAGTGAATGGCTTGGTTACTGTCCGTGACAAGCAACCGCGGCTCATTCCGCCAACGGAATACGTTGGAATACTCTCCTCCCGACCCCATTCGTCCGCTCGGATAGAGGTCGGACAATGGGTGCACTGTATAGCTGGACAATATCGCGACGATGTTGGATATGTCTACAAATCGAACGTCTCCGAGTCAAACCAGTGGGACGTCATTGTGGTATTCGTGCCCCGAATCTCTCAATCGGGCGGCAAGCGGAAGAGAGATGGGCGGCCAGCCCCACATCTATGGACTGCTACAGAACTCGCCCAGCAATATGGCCAGAGGAAAGTCAAGGTTCTCGGGTCCAACAAGTTTGTCTTCAGAGGGAGCGTGTACGAGGATGGGCTCGTCATGGTGCCCATTCCATTGACCTATCTTCATGTCTTGGAGCACTCCCCTCAGAACATTACGCCATTCATACAGTCGGCCATAATCCGATCTCATCCTCCTTTCTACCCACGTCTCAAACGCTTCGCGCAGGACTCGACTCAAGTAGGTGATAGGGTCTTGGTGGTGTCTGGAGAATATGCTGGCATCATCGGTCGCACCGAAAGAATCCAAGACAATATCGCGGACGTGGTTACTCAAAGCCCTGAGCAACATTCCGGGCTTATCATTCGCGTCTCTTTGCGCGACCTAATTCCCCATTTTCACCCAGGTGACAGCGTCAAGGACCGTTGGTCAGGCTCTTTTGGTATGGTGGTCGCCATTGACCACGATGAGCAAAAAGTAACCTTTCTGGACAGGGAAGCCAACGCAGAGGTGCGCCAACAGCCCCCATCCTCCCCCTTCCGTATTCCCTGATTGATTTCTGGACCTATAGATCAATAGGTCGACACTCAGCATTCAATTCTTTAGTTCTCCCCTTCGGTTTTTCCGTTTCACTCCGGGTCTCTATGTTGAATTCCCTGGGGCAAGCAGTGCGACGCGCCGGGGTCGCATATTGCAAATACCAGACGGCAGCATTGCCCAAGTCATTGACGAAGTAAGCGGGCAACACGTAAGTCTAGGTCCATATCGCCAACGACGAACTCATGACCGGTTCAGATCAATATCAATGTAAACGACATAACGGTATCAGGTGTCCAGGCCGCTACTCTTCCTAAGACCGAGAAGCGTCGCATTTGGGAGGGGAAGCGAGTAATAATCACCAGAGGCTCCCTCAAGGGCTATCGTGGCCTCGTCAAGGCCGAGGATCCTATTGGCGTTCATGTTGAATTGGACGCGAAGGTAGCACTGCATGGTCAGGCAAGGCAGCACTTTCAGTTTGGTGAATTCGGATTGGAGTGCGCACTGTGTTGTGTCCGCTACTGCCCCATCTCACAAACCTGACAGACCCATTGCAATGCCAGTGGCATCACCGAGTCGTCTGAATCGTACACCCCCTCCAGAAGACGTGGCTCGTGCCATCACGCCAGATCCAGCAGAACCCGAGGAGAGCACAGTATACCCTCAGAGCTCGCCTCAAGGACCAGGTGAGTCATCGGTGATCATCGAATGTTTTGTGTGCTTATCCCGAGTAAGCCCCGACACATTGGCTCTTTGTGGAAGAAATCCAGGGAGCGGTAAGGGAGGAATGCATTCCATTTCATGTTTGGGGCATTCCAGCGTCGTCTCCACATGCTAGTTTGAATGGGCTTGCCGCAAAGACGGTACCTGTGACAAGCCAGAAGATCACACCAGAACCGAATGAAGTTGTCGTTTCAGTTGTTCATAAGAGGAAACCAACTCAAGTCTCCATCAACCCATCAAACCTCATACCTTGGATACCGTCTGAAGGGAATAAAGTAGTCATTACCGGACACCGTTGGATCGGACAAGTGGGGAAACTACTCAAGCTGGAACGTGGATCCTGCACCATTAAGCTTGAGTCTTCTGGCGAGATTGTACACTGTGCAGTCGAGGATGTCATGAATGTACTAAAAAGATAATTACACTATTATAGACTCGTGCGCGTATCTCGACAAATTTCTGAAGTCAATTATTATTCGCGTCCTCCCTATTGACCGACGGTCCAACGAGGCGAGCCGGTTCTCCGACTCCAGAGGGAAACGAGGGAGCGGATATGGAGGCGAAACAAGCTGCCGAGTGACTCGTCGGACGCTAAGTAACTTCCCCAGGTGTTGAGAGAACGGCAGAGTGGGGCGGCAGAGTGCCTCATGGCTCCTAGAATGCGGCAGAATCCGCTCGTTAGGCGAGAACTACAAATAGGTAAATCCCGTGTTTTGTCCTCAGTTTTCTTACCATACCACTTGCGAGATGCCAAAACAACCATCATCACCGTTGATCCACGCTCGCGGAGGGAGAATGTCCAACCGTCCATACATCCCGTCCCCGTCCCCGCCAGTTGAGGATTTCAAAATAAAATGGAGCTACGACGAGGACACGCGCCTCGTCCTCCATGACATCGACGAGTGCAAGACCTGTGAAACTTGGTCCATGCATCACTTCGTCCACACCACGCACGGCAACGACACACTCCAGGAAGGCAGAGGCAGCCCGTGATAGCCTCCGAAGGGAGATGGAAGAATGGCGCCAAGAGCTCGCGGCGCTACGTCGGGAATTCCAAGAGATACGACAGGAGCTCAAGGACGCCGTCGGTAGTCCGCGCGATGATGCCCAGACACCTCGCCGCCGCAAGCGTATACGTCGCGCTCGCACACCCTCTCCTACCTCGTCCGTGGTGGAAGTGTCGCCCTTCGTATGACATTCCCGCGACAGCCTGATTTGACCGGTCTCTTCCCCCGTAAGTCGCCAATTCGAGGATGATTTTTTTCTCATTTTTTGTTGAAGCACGACAATAATACAATCAAAGCGCCATCAGATCGCGTCGTGACGAGAGGGATCCGCGTTGAGCGTATTACTGTACATACAATAGATATTTTATCCGGCGAGGAAATGAAAGACCGAAATAATGCGCTCAGGCACCACATTCTGTTTACTTTTGGAGCGGGGGACAAACAAGGAAAATAATAGAGCACAGGGCGATCCGGCTAAGTTGAGCCGGTCAGGTGATAGGGGTTCCGAATAAGGGCCGGTTCGGTTGATGAGAACAGCGCGAAGTCGATCGAAGACAGAAGATGAGCGATGGACAAAGGCGGAGAAGCTTCGCTTCGGAGAGGGAGACTTGGAGGCGCATGAATGGAAGAGAACAACTGGATAGTTTATTTGATACAATAGAAGCGCTTTTTATACAGTGTAGCTAAATTTTATCACGGAACAGTAGCAAAGTAAAGTAAAGAGAAACAAAGACGCACGGGCCTTTTAGAGGCATGAAACAGTCGGGGAAACGGGAAGCGGTGCAGACGAGGCCGAGAATGTATGGAAGAGGTGCGCGAACCCCTATGAGGCTGAAACGATAATGATAGCGCTTGGGACGAAATGGAGGGAAATAAAAGAAGTTCACAGTAACTTATCGGGATAGGGTACGAGTTCTCCATGGTTTCCTAGGCCGCCGCGAGCGAGCGCGGCGGAAGAGTCGAATCGGCCGGGTCGAGCGCAACAGCTACTGTATTGTACTCGTACTATTCTGGTTTGATGAGCGCTGTCGCACAGCGCTCATCAAGGCACTCATGGTGCCTTAGCATATATCCTACTTTCAGGCTCGATTTTTGTGGAAAACGACGTGTATTTGAGTGTCCCGATATGACCATGAGCCACTCTTCAAGCTTCAATAGCGTTGTGGGTGTGTCGTACTGTAAAAATATACAGAGATGTAACTTACAGCTGTAAACCCAATGCTCCACAATTTGAAGACTTCTTGGAATGGAACTCCGATGAGGAGATTGCGGCGACGTTCATATTGAGATTGCCCGTCAGTCGACATTGCCCTCGTTGATCGCGGTAATTGGTAATTGGTAACTAGTGACCGCTGATAGGTTGGTCCAGGTTCTCTGGCCCTGATCGGCCGTGTAGCAAGCGGATAGACCCCCCCGTGAATCCCTATGCAAGATTGTCTTTTTCCCCCATATACCATACATGCGTCTTCGAGTGGGTAACAAAATTTTAGAGAAATGTAAAATGAAATGAAAACATATTGGTAGTCGGCTAGTCTATTACCGTGTTGTCTGCCTTGCTCTCCAAGAGCGACACAATTGTGGAAAACCTTTTTTTTGTAGTTCGCTGACTTGTCTTCGCCATGACCAGGCACCTTAGCGTGCCATTGGAGGACCAGGGAGAGTTCCTGGCGACACGATGGATGAGTGTCAAACAGTTTGAGGAAGCCGGTGAGGTTTGGTCCATCTCCTTTCAGAAACGAATCTGAACTGCACGCATTCAGGAATTCTTTGTCGTAAGGGCCCGTTCACGAAAGAGGAAATACAAAAAATTCATGACGCGATTCAGATGTACCAGAAGGTGTGTGGGACGTCCAAGACTGGTAGCCTTTTAACTCCCTGTCCCTGTCCAGGAAAACAACTTAGATGACGAGCGACTGGATGATTTGATACACTCCGAGTCTTCTGAGCCTGCCAAGGGATTTTGGAGCTACATTGGTCAGCGTTTATTGGTCTTGTGTTGGCTTGCATACTGATATGTGGTCTCAGCTCGTACTGTACCCGAGAGGGGGGTAAAGTCGGTCTTTTATCATGTTCGGCGTGCGCGTGACTCTATTGGAAAGGCGGGGAAGTGGAGTGCGGCAGAGGACGAACAGCTGCGAATGTAAGTACGTCCTGCCGAGTCGACACATACTATTGTCTGACTGTCCAACCCAGAGCTGTCCAGACGCACGGGAAGGACTGGGCCGTTGTCGCGGACTTAGTGCAGCGTTCAGCCGCCGATTGTAGCGATCGGTTCCGTCAGCATACACAATATAAGGAAACAAGACGGAAAGGTGTGTAAAACAACATCGCTGACTTTTTAACTTATGCATCATTCGACGCTGTGCATATTCAAAAGGGGCCTGGTCATCGGAGGAGGAATGCCAACTCTTACATACAATCGAGGGACTGGCCCAGGATGGTAAATTGGACCCGAATTGAGGAGGGTGAAAGGTTGTTGCAAGTGAAGGGAAGAAGGTGACGGCCTTGTGAGAACACGCGTTCGACAGAGGTCGATGTGGCTGGTCAATGTATCAGTCCGATTGTTGTCATGTAACCATACAGTACACTTACCGGGAATGCTCAGGTAGTCCAGGGCCATGCGATGAAGTGTTGGATAGATGTGTCGGTTGTCGGCCCACCACTTCAACGGGTCCTGGACGTTTTCAACTGGGAGGTTGAGGTATTCCTGGATCTCACTTGCACGAGGGGCAGTGGCGACAGAAAGGTCACCGAAGGATGCAAACC
Organism: Lactarius pseudohatsudake; assembly: GCA_021525015.1. NCBI lineage: Eukaryota > Fungi > Basidiomycota > Agaricomycetes > Russulales > Russulaceae > Lactarius > Lactarius pseudohatsudake. Next base: position 48,123 of record JAKELH010000401.1, read on the forward strand.
CGCTGTCCTTCGTGTTTGACTTTGTGGGCTTGGTGTTGGATTCGTCGACTGCCTTCTTGTACTTTGCGACATACTCCTCTCGGACGAGACGTTCTGCTTCTTCGACCCATTCTTCCTCCCACTTCTGATTGCGGAAATACTCGAGCTTCATCCTGGGGTGTAGGACCATCGCAATGCGGTATACTGTAGACGAGTCAGTAAGTGAATAGTAGCGGTCCATTTTCTTGCATGCAAGCTTCATGGCCACTACGAGGGAAGGGTGGTAAGCCTTCCCGGTTTGGTAGTTGAGGTGACTTGATATCCGGTCCATAGCAGGAATGACAGCGGCAACACTTGCAGAGTCTTAGGAGAAAAATAGTGTTGCGTTCTTGTACTGGAGTAAGATCGCAACGAGATCCTCTGCAATAGCCCACTCCTCTGTTTCCAGCTCAAACTTCCGGAACTTGAGTGTCTTGTCAGCTGTCATGGCGTCAATGACGGTGCGATATCGGATTGCAAAGTCGAGCATATCATATGTGGAGTTCCAACGAGTGACGACATCGCGAGGGAGGATACATGGCTTGAGCTTGGATTCTTTGCAATAGCGACGCCATGCAGGGAGGGCGATGGTGGTTGATTGTACAACCGCGAAAGAAAGTAGGCAAATCTTAGTTACCATTTCACGGATAGCAGTTGTATCGGTCATAATGTCTTCGCGTTCATCTGCATCCAGTGCATCCAACTCATCGATACCGTCGTCAATGTCATCTGCATCTGGAACTTGCAGGTCGCCGTCGTCCTTGTTGTCCTCATCGTCTTCGTCATCTTCGTCATCTTCATCGTCACCACCATCCGAGACCAAGATATCATCAACGTCATTGTTGTCACCATCCTCGGCTTGCTTCCCTAACCTGGCATTGAAAGGACGAAGAAGAGTTTTTGCGGAGAGTTGCAAGGTGTGGTTGAAGCAACGGACGCGGTGCTCTGGCACAAAGGAATTGGACATGCGTGCAAGAGCGTCCCCTTGCGTGTCATTTGATGTCGCATTGTCGGCATTCATGGCAAGGATCTGTAGAAGTGATAAGCTCAAGAGTGTGTCATTAGATGTTGTGAACGTACCCGGTGTTGGAGCCCAAATGTCTCAAGCATCTTCTGAAACGCCTTTGCCAATGCCACGCCAGTGTGAGACTCAGGGACTTCAATAATGTCGAGTAAAAAGGCCAACATGGCACCACTGTGTTCGAGGTGCATGGTCCAAGCAACAAACGCGTGGTGGTTCGTCGATGTCCATGCGTCTGTTGCGAAATGGACGCGTCCAGGGTATTCTCGAAGGAGTTTGGTGATACGTTCGCGGCACTTGAGATAAGCGGCCTTGACATCACGTCGAATGGTGTTCGGAGATGGGACCTTGAGGTGGGAGTGCCCAGTCGTAAGGAGGTTGATGAGCTCAGGGTCGGAGGCGATGTTTGCTGGACGATTACTCTCCGCTACCCACTTCGCGATGTGGGCACTGATGCACATAAGTTGAAGAAGGCAATCAAACAGTTGTGAACATACCGGAACTCAGAGCTTGAGTGTGCACGATGGGAGTATGTAACCAGGCGTTGTCCTTGATGGGCAAAAGCACCAAAGATACTCCCACTCCGGCTCACTGAATCGTCCCCCTTTACAGCGGCATTGACAACATCTGCACCGAAGCAGCGAACAGCATGGTGCCGGAGGTTGGCAGTTGAGGACTTGTTACCTTTGTCTTGATAGTGCCGGACACCTCGTGCTTCAGTCTTGCATTTCTTCGCCAAACAGGTAAAGAAGTGAGAAACGCGCCCCTTGTGCATCTCAACCTTCACATCAGGTTTGAAGAAGGAATATACCGAGGACCTCCATGTTTCCTTGGCTGCTGCTACGAACGAAAGGAATGAGATTGTGACGGAAGAATAAAAAGCTGATCCTACCAAGGTCCTTTTCAAGGTCGTCCAGCTCGTCGTCGTCTGACCCAACCCTGATAACCTCCTGATTGGTCTTGACACTGGCTTGATCTTCAGTAGTTGAGTCGTCCTCCTCTTCACTACCAAACGGAGACGAAACACTAGAGAGAGTGCGTTTGGCCCGCTTGAGACGTCGAGCAACCGCGCCGGTGCCTTTCTTGACGCGCTTGGTGCCCTTTTCACGATGTTTTGCTGAGGGTGATGGAGATTTGAATGATGAACATGTTGATGTTGCTGACTTTGTTGGACAGGGAGGCATTGGTTGGGTGAAGAAAGTATATGAATATGTATGTTCTCACGTTCAAATGACCGAGCCAGATCTCGATGAATGTTTTTTTTCCGTTCGCCTCAACGAGACTGTATAGACTCATGGGGGCTGTAGTCTGGAAATGCGTGCGCTCGGACCTCCAAGTGGGATGGTTGGATAGATTGGGTGAAAGAACAAATTCTCATGGGCTGAGTTGGGACGAATACAATAGCAAGCAACCTCAATTAGACTTCGCCGTGAGATTGATCCAACAGAAGTAATAAAATAAACACATTCTTGATAAATGATCACTGAGTAAACACAAAAAACCCAGCCATGGGTACGGTATTGTGCGGGTATGATAATTCCACGGTGTTACCCATACCCGTGTCATACGGGTACGGTATTGCACGGGTATGATAATTCCATACCCGTACCCGTACCCGTCCATACCCGTGACCAAATACCCACGGTGTTACCCGTACCCATGTCACACCTTACCTGTCCCCGTCTCGAGACACGCAAGCCACGCCACCGCACCCTGCGAGGCTCGTCTCCCTCCTGGTGTCACTACCTCAACACGCGACTCGGGTGCCACCACCACCACCTTCACACTGCCATCTCGACACCCTCCTCCAAATGCCCCAACACACATGCCACTGCCCCCTGCCGCCGCTGCCTCAACCATCACCACCGCCTCAACTGCCACCCTGCCTTAACCGCCACCATGGTCACTACATCAGCAATCCCTGGGTTGCGCAAAAAATCCTTGTAGAGACTTGGTAGACACTGTAGACACTGTAGCAACTGTAGATGATTGTAGACTTTTGTAGTAGGCTGGTAGAGACTGGGTAGTAAACCGGTAGAGACTGTAGATGTTTGTAGACACCATAGTTGCTGGTAGTTGCTGGTAGTTGCTGGTAGTAGATGGTAGAGACTTGGTAGCATTGTAGCAAACCCTGGAATTTAAGCTACCAGATCAGCAATCCTTGGACCTCTACTATAGTTCTACAGTAGTTCTACAGTAGTGCTCATAGAGCCATAGTGACCCATAGGTGGTAGTAGCAACGTTTATGTTCTATGTAGTACTACCATAGTTCTACTGTAGTACCCAGGCCTACTACTGTAGTGCTACTGTACCCAGGCCTACTACCATAGTGCTACTGTACCCAGGCCTACTACCATAGTGCTACTGTACCCAGGCCTACTACTGTAGCGCTACTGTACCAAGTACTGTACCCAGGCCTACTACTGTAGTGCTACTGTACCTAGGCCTACTACTGTAGTGCTACTGTACCCAGGCCTACTACTGTAGCGCTACTGTACCCAGGCCTACTACTGTAGCGCTACTGTACTCAGGCCTGCTACTGTAGTGCTACTGTACCCAGGCCTACTACTGTAGCGCTACTGTACCCAGGCCTGCTACTGTAGTGCTACTGTACCCAGGCCTACTACCATAGTGCTACTGTACCCAGGCCTACTACTGTAGTGCTACTGCCTACTACCAATTTGGTGAATTTTATCCAAATATAGAACTGGGCTGTTACCTTTCGCATTTCCGAACATGCCGCACTCACATATAGCCTAACAGTGAATATCTGTAAGAAGTTGTGTTCAGATGTCACGATCACAGATCGTGCCATCGATCGTTTCAGGTTTCATGTCTTTTCTGCTTCTCTTTCTGGAATCAGTTTTGGAAAAGTTTTGGATTTACTTCTATGTTTCAGACTTGCTTCTGTTCTTGGAATTCCTGCCAGCTCACTGCTGCCAGCTCATGACTTGTACCTATATTTAGATTGACACTTAAAATCTGGAAAAACACAGAAAAATAGGATTTCTACACAGTACTTAAAGGGCTGTAGTTTACTTTGTATTCCTCGTTCTAGTCTTGTTCAATCTGACTATTTCCACCTTCCCTTCCTCTGCTCTGCAGAGTCCCATCTTCTTCTCTCTGACTGGCTAGCTGATTGATTGACTGATTGACTGACTGACAGGCTGCGCTTAGTCGCTGACTAAGCAAACACGTACAAATCGACTTACGACAAAGTGGTAGTAGTACCGACTACGAGCCCACCCCTTGGATCGTAAAATCAGAGGCATGCACGATGAAATAACTCCCATTTTTTGAGTCAGGGGGGTGCAGGACCCGCAACAACCGTGATACAATGTAACAAATATAAACTACACTGTTACTACAGTATCTACCTCTTGTCATGGTTGTGGCACGCCAGTTGCAGTCGTCGTCGTTGTAGTTGCTGCTGCGGTCGTCGTCAGTCGCCGTCGCTGTTGGGGTCTTCGTCATTGTCGTGATTGTCTCGCCGCCTTGCCATCGTTGCGGTTGTTGCTGTGGTCGGTCATCATCTTGTCGTTGCAGTTCCGTTGTTGTGGGTCGTTGTGGTCATTGTGGGTCGTTGTGGTCGTGGTTGTCACGATCTCGTGCCATGCAGATACTTTCTGTCTTGCTTCCCATTTTCTCACTTTCTGACTTGTTCTTGCCATGTTCATGATTCCAATCAGCTTATCTGATCTTTCTGGATTGTTCTGTGACTCGCCCTTGACCCTGACACGTAGTAGTTGTTGTGCTGGCACTTCTTGCCAGCAAGTCATTCTGCTGGCATACAGCTTATGAAAGCCTCTGCCTTGTAGTATATAAGTCTGCTGTAGTTCACCCTGTATTCTCCATTCTAGTCTCTTCATAATATAGCCCACTTTCCTGTCCTCTCCTCTGCTGTGTCAGAGCCACCGCTTCCACGCTTAGTCAGCGATCCGGCCCGATTGGCCCACCCTGACAGAGTCCCTTGGACTGTAAACGCAGACGATCCGGGTGATCGTAAAAGTGGTGGTCGTGGTCGCGGTGGTCGTTGTGGTCGTGGTCGTGGTCGTCGTGTCGTGGTCATCGTCGTTGTAGTCTGCAATTGTCACGTTTTTCATCAGCGTCGGCACCGCCCAGTCGTTGCAGTCGTTGGCACCATGTTGGTCGTGTTGTGGGTCAATGTTGTGTTTGGAAAGAGGAATGATGAGGAGGAGTGACGCAACGCGGACGAGTAGATGTGACGCGCTGTTATCATGTAGCTCGTCGTCGTGCGTAGAACAGGATTGGAAACCCAGTAGTATAACCACCACCGCTGCAATCCCAGCCTCTGCCGTGGTCCTGCCCCGCCTCCACCCCTCGTTGCGGTTGTCGCGTCGCTGCTATCATTATCACTGCGGTGGTCACGTCTTCGTAGTGTCATTGCGTCGTTGCGTCATCGCGGTAGCCACGTTGCGTTGTCGTGTCATCGTGACGCGCGGTGGCCGCATTCTCGTGTCGTTATGACGTGTGGTGGCCACATTGTCGGTCGTCGTGACGCCACTCTGGCCGCATGTAAAAAGTATGGTAGCATCAATAGTAATAGTATTCAAGATGTAAAATAGAGATAGATCTTTGCTGGCCTATTGGCGACAGTTTTTGGATTTTTTCTTGTACTTTCTTTTATAGCCTAGTGATGGGAGCAAATATTAGCTTGATTAAAACATATAATGGCGCACTTACCCTCATAGCCTTCATCTGTGCGGTAGATGTGATGTGTTGTAATGTGGGTTTTGTCCCCCCTACAAAAATCAACCGTGGCGTGGCTGGATGCCGGATTCGTGTTTCTGCGCTCTGTGTGAAAACCGATCTGCCTGCCAAGCTCGTCAGTACGAAGGCGCGTTGAAAAAAAAATGACGTACCGAGGACGAGCAACTTCCACTCCTTCGGGCGCTAGAAACCACTCTAGACGGTTGAAATGCGCGCGTCGAGGAGTTCCCTCATTTGAGGTTGTGCGGCATATAATGAGCCCCACAATATGAGTAGGTGCGACATTGAGTGAAGATGAGAGTAGAAGTTGGAGAGGCAGCCGGGAAAAGTTGAGTTTGTATCAGCGCGGGAGAATATTACCATTAACAAACCAATCCTGTCTGCGGTGTTCGTCCAGTGCCTTGAACAATAACGTTCATGGATAACGCTGGACATGCGATGTTTGAGTCACTTAGAGGTGGTCATGTAAATTGAGTGGTAGCACTGAGGAAGACGGAAAGGACAAGCAACAAACAACCTAAAATCATTTTAAGGCGTAAAAGAGTTCTTTATCAAAATACTTATTCAACCAGAATTCTGAACTGTACTCCAAAGCCATCTCCTTCGTCAGTCGTTTGTTGGCCTCCTCGCCAAACCGCGGTACGAGGTTAACAAGAGCTCTGAGTTGGGCCAAAGGGACAATGTCTCCCATAATTGCTCCGTCATTCCGCCGAGCACATTTCAGGAGGTACATGCCAGTCGATGGGTGGGGATATACGCCCATTTGCGCCGGGGCAACAGGATTTGGCTGGGGTACAATATCAAACCGCTGAACATAGGAAAGGAACAAGTCAGTAGAAGACGGCGGAAATGCCTGGGACGGAACAGCCCGAAATATAAGTCGTAGTTGGCCAATACGATGCCCTGAACCAAATCCCATGGGTCAGTGAGGATGGGTTCGCATGTGCGTAACGTAATGTATGTACCTTCAAGACCAGAATACGGCCAGACCTTGTTGTGGTCCATATTGAAAAGGACAACGTCAGAATGTCCACAGGGCCAGGGCCCAGACGGCGGCGAGGCATTGATTGATTGAGGTGGTAGAATGTGATTTGGCGCATAATACGAACGGTGCTGTAATTGTACCTTCGTCCAGACTTGAAGGTTTCGGAAGGGTAGGGGGGAATCGCTATTGGCAACCCTACGACCACCAATCCGGATAGGATCTCCAGCGTCAGCACGAACCAAGAAGTCAGCTAGTGCTCCCCGTAGATCTGGTAAGTTGAACATGGCCATGGCGTCCTCGACAGACATTGCCTTCATGGCCGGGTCTCGGCTCAGATGTAAAGCCGTATTACCATGCACGACAGTTCGAAATGGCAGCAGTGCACGCGGGTATAAGCCCTGCTTCAGGGAACCCACAAGGTCAAAGTAGTTTGCATGTCTTTGAGTAGTCCCGGACACTGGAGCAACTGGTCGAATATGCGTTAGAAGTCCTTCCGTCGTATTGATGTGTAGAGGTTCTTCCGGTCCTTCCGGATTCTCGGATAGACCATCCAGGTTGCCGTCGCTGTAACGTCTACCACGGACGTCTGCCTGACTTAGGCGAACTGGTGTGCTGATCCTCGTGGGAGATAGTAGTTTCGGTTAGCGGAGGTGGTATGAATGTCGATGGGATGAGGGAAGAGACGTTCCTCAGGTCCTAGGTATCCGTGGAGGTCGTCTCCTAGCGGAAGGTAGATTGGTGGGGAGCGGATGACTCTGAGCTCGTCCCACGACTCGTGGTTGACGACGTAGATCTGGTGAAACGGCTTGGCAACGCGTTCGTTGTGATAGAGGTACACCCGGTGACACGTAGCGTCGAGAGGGTAGTTCACTGCCCACACGGTTGGTCAGACACGTGGGTAGCCAAAGGCTAATGGGAGTCACGGGGATCCTGGAGGATATGCCGGACGAAGGGAACTCACTAAGGGGGAATCCCTTGTATAGAGGACGAGTCAAGAAGTGGTATTTGAAGAAGACCAAGATGCGGATCCTGGTCTTCGTACGAGTCCTTATATACATGTATGAGGTAGCTTTAAAGCTCCTCCCGAATCGTAGCTAGCCAATAGCGTAAGTAGAGCGAACCCTAATACAACTACTACTAGGAATGAGTCATCTTGTACAATCACATGCCAATCCCTACAGCTGACTGATGCTGCGCAGTCCATGACTAAGTACTTCTGACACTCGTAAGTCATCACCGATGAGTCAGAGTCCACATCTGAGACGAAACGTTACAGTCGCCGTCGTCTGGGTATTCGCGATTCACGTTATCGGGGAGCAAGCGAAAGTCAATCTTGGCCTCGCGAATGGAGGTAGCCAAGTCAAATTTCTGACATTTCTCCTTGCGATCGAGGTAGCGGCAGATTTGAGACTCGTATCCCTGTTTGTTACTGGAACGCGATGGGACCTTGATTTCGGTGACATGGCATCGTTCTGTGGTATCTGCAGTCCACTGAATCGCTACCCCGCTTTCGCGGATGCTGGAGGAGACACTTTGCATAAGTTCGAGTTTCAGAATATACCAATTGTTGATGACTTTTTTTTTTTTTTTTTACCCTTCCCAGTCCGGGCACCAGCGGATATGATTGAGCTCTTGTGATCATGGAAACCCTGAAGCGCGTTGTCAATACTGACGCAATCCTGTTCAGATATCTCAGGTGCCTGTGCGAGATACCGAAAGTCCATCAACGAGCGAATGGCGATGAGGAAATCCTTGGACACAGCATCCGCGATGACCGCCACAAGGTAACGCTGGATGTCACGATGTTCCCGACCAGTGACCTGCTTCAACTTGGATACGCCCTCGCAAAACTGTCGGAAGCCTGTGTGTGGGTGGAGGATGGAAAATCGGTAGTCGATTTCGGCACCTTTGAGAGCGCGGATGCACCATTTCGCGTCGTGGTCCCAGAACATTTTGTGCCAGTGGTGAAGGGGTTCCAGTGTCAAGAATTTTGATGGTTCTGAAAGTGGCCAATCACGCCAAAATGGCCAGTGGACACCATTGAGTTGGAATTTCTTGGCTTCCTTGATGTACGTCTCAAGGCACCAAGGGTTCACTTTGGCCTCAAGGGCGTGTAGTTGGGCAAGAGTAGTCAAAGCAGTTCGGGGCTCATGCTGGAAGGGGTCGCCAAATTGTTTGTGGCTTGCCATCGTCACGTGGGAAGTTTTCCCGCCAACACCAGCGAGTACAATCGCCTCTGCAACATCTACAATATATGAGGCAAGGGGCATAAAGACATAGCGGAGCGATCCTAGTGGATTCGACATCATGATACCAAATTGGGCGGCTTTTTTGAGCGGTGTTAAGATGAAGTCCAAGCACTCGTGGACCATGTGATTCTCCAAGACGCCACGGGTTTTTGAGTCTTTGTGAATGAGATTTGGGACAGGGAGCAGCGCAAGGAGAAGGAACGCATGATTCGTCCCTTTCATACGGAAATCCATGAGAAGGTTCACAAGGCTCATAAGAAGCGGGTGGGCCATGCGTCCACAGGTCATGGCAGATATGTTCGTTTTGTCAGATGATAGCACGATCCCTAGAAGAGTGGCCCCATCCGGCAGCTGGTTCTGCGGGAATGTAAGGAACGTAGTCATGGATGATGTGGAATAAAGGAACGTACCTGCATGGACCACGCAACGTCACCAGTCAACCACTCGGTGTAGATTCGCATCGCACTGACTGCTGACTCATACATGCGGAATGGAGTAAACCTGATGTAGTCGTTCACAAGAGGATTGGAGAGGATGGATTGTATGCATTCGAGTGGGTCACGGTAGAATAAAGCAACATCCTTCTTCATAGGATAAGGGCTGTCACATGGTTTGTATCGCCATTCTGGTCCTTTTGGGAGCATCTCCGTGAGTCCTCGTAGTCGTTTGGCATTTCTGAATGATAGACCCAACCCATTGATCTGTGCCAAACATTGTCAGATCGGGACCCGAGACAATAAACGACACTTACGAGTTCTAGTGACAGAAACGAATCGATTGAGGACACACTGAGACTGGAACAAAGCAGAAAAGTAGCCATCTCCCATTCACCCCGTGATGCGAATGGATAATAGAGATTTTTTTGCGTTCTTGTGAGTATGGGTCGCGGTCGAACCCCTGCATAAATGTTGTACCACGCCCGTATTTCCTCGCTGCTCCCACATATTCCTGAATGAAAGGCTTACCCGGGCCATCTACATTCTGGAAATCTTCTTGAAGATCCTCCACAGCTGCCAGTGTTGCGTTGACGTCGATATCCATGGGTTCGGGACTCAGAGAAGTCAGAATGGGTCAACATTGGCCCCGTCGTTCGTGATACCTCTGAAGTTCGTCTGCAAGATTTACAACCTCTTGAAGTGGCTATGGCAGGACCCAAAAGGATGGTTCATATGACACAGGAGAGCTTTTCTATTTCGAAATTTGCGGTGACATTGCGGGCAGTGCATAGTTGTGGAGTCGATGAGTTGTGGGAACTTAGAAGTCTGTAGCACCAACGTCCATGTCTTTCACAACTACAGATACAGAGAGTCGCCAGGGAAATGACTACGTAGGTTTTTTTTTTCTACAGTGATTCACTGATTCTGAATTCATTATTACAGTTGATCATCCAAAACTATGAAGAAGCGTCATCGCTCTATTCAGACGCTGTGGACGAGCAATGGAAGCGCGAACTCGTGGTGCAAGCTGCGATGTCCAAACTACAGCAGGCAATGCTGGATCTCCAAAAGGCTCAAGCTTGATTGACAGAGGCAGATTATCAAGTGGGTAGAGCACGATTCATACTCAGGATGAGTGGTTTCGACGACGTCTTTCGGGAACGGTCACTTTCGAGGCATTCTTTGATTTATAGTCATCACCGTATGCAATATCCTTTTCGTTGTGATATTTTTTGACCATTATTCATTGACCACCCCCAACAGAATACCCTGTTGCTACAATTCCAGAGCTCGCTCTCAGCTTTGCCGTCTGACTGGATTAAATATTTTTATTGTTTTGTTTTGTAGTCGATAAATCTGTGTGGTTGACTTACTTTACTCTTAGTGACTGTACACACGTGATCCTATAAAACACTTGTCGTGTCAAAGTTTGCCCTTGCTCGTTGCATTCACCATGGCTTGGAGGCAAAGAGTGGAAGAAAACAACGACCCAGGCCCACGTCGTCCGAAGGCTTCCCGACTCACTGGTAAGCCATTGTTCCTTTGGTGATCCGGAACTGACTGGCTCAACGTGTATCTCTCCTCATCATCCAGACACGTCTCTGAGACCAAAATGTTTGAATCGTGGCCAAGGAGGTGTCGTTGCTCGGCTTGTTGCTACTGCAGCCCAGATTCGTCCAGACCTCAAGCCGCAACTTGCAAAACAATGCAAGAATATGGTGACACCTGCCGACGTGTCTGTGAATGCGATGGCACCTGCCAAAAAAAGCCGAGCCCGGGTTGTGACTGTAGGTTACCATTCCGTCCTCACTCCTGCGTCCCTATTAATATTAGACTAATCAGCCAACCCGGAATGACCCCCCACTGTCGCTGGATACCCTCAAACCCTCGCTTCTGCAAGGTGGGCCTGGTTCCACTTTCGGCTTCGCACGAGTGGACCCCACTGACGAGGCAGTGGGTGCTCGAGGCGATGTGGGTGTGGACGACAGAGAGGTGGCTCCCCACGCAATGGAGGACGGTACGTTTGGTCATCATATACGTATATTTCTCATTCACGTTCCCTGTTAGGACCTGGTCAGCTCCTACTTTTTTTGTTTTGTTTTTTTAGCCTCCTGTCGCTTACAAATCTATGATAGAACCTAATATCGATGAGGCTTCACCTGATGAGGACGAGAGGCAGGCCCAGCAGTTCCTCAGGTCTCCAACATTACATCGCAATGCCATTAGAAGCCCAGGTAAGCAATGACGAACTTCTTACCAATATTATTACCAGTCCTAATACCCAGAAGAAGACCCACATCCTCAACACGACGAACTTATCCAGCCCCATGTGAGCCGGGAGGGCCGATGTGTTGGCGATCGACCCTTCACCATCTTCACCAGTCATGGGAATCAAAGGTCCCAGTTGGTGAGTCCTGAAGATGTTGACGAGTACGACGCAGGTTCGTTATTCTGAACTTTGTTTATTGCCATGACACTGATAGGTGAAGGCCAAGGTTCACAGAGCGTGCTCCAAGTGCACCAACAAAAAAATGGGGCCATTAGGCCACCTGATCCCGATGCACTTCTTGCCCGTGCAGGCCAGCCTCTGGGTGGCACAAGCAACACTCGTGATGATGTGCACGACCGCACTGCTACTTCCTCTGAGGACGACGGCGACTCAAGTGACGACAATAGGGCCCCAGTGCCCCGCTCCGGTCATACTTTCAAGCCAATCGAACTCGCCAAACCCACTCACCTCCGCTTCTATTCTGGGATCTGGCGCGATGTGCTCATCGCCGCCAAAACTTATAATAGACTCGTCATTCACGCTGAGGGCAAGCTCCCCTTTCCAGAGCGCAACAGAAATGGCCTTCGAAGCGCGCATGGATGTATCCTCGAGGCAATCGGACACCTCAAGAATGGAGAACTGGCGAGATTCGATGACCGTACGCCCTTCTTTCTCACTAACTCTTGTTTCATTCGCCGACATTTTACAGCCATTTACTGCACTTACAAGCACGACATGATCATTCTCGTGAGTGTCAGTTATATTATCTTTGCGGTCATTACTAGCTTAGTCGGTTACTAGGTCCTCAACGATGGTTCCACCTACCGTGGGCGCATGAAGAACGTGGCACGAGAGGTAGTCAAGAAGTGCTTCAGCAAGGAACTTGAACCGCGCTTGGATTTTGGCCACAACTGCGAACAAGAACAGCAAGTGATTTCTGAAGCCGTGCAAGCGATAATCAGAGGCTCCCGGTTTTTAAGGAGACCTGAGCTCGACGAGAATGTAAGTCCCTTGCGTCACATTCGCCCAAATCTAATTTATTGAATAGCAATGCACGGAGAACTTCGCGCACCCAGCAATCATAGACCTCTGCAAGCGGTTCTATTACAGCAGCAAATCGGACTGTCTTTCAAACTTGTTCCCCGATCATTTCGCGCGTCTTCCTGTATCTGCTCTCGCTATGGCCTGTACCTGTGTATACACGTCCCTCCGAGGTATCGCCTTTATCACATTTAGCAGATTTCCAACTGTCTCTCCGAATGGGAGTCAGGTATTCAGGTGCCGATCCAGTTCACCGGTCGCATTTACGAGCCGGTCTACGTCGCTATGATGGATCTGATCAAGGAAACTATGCGGAATGAATACCACGGAAGGAAGCTCCTGGCCCTCCTGAAGCGGATCGCAAAAGAAGGGCGGTTTGTCGGCGGCGTCGTCTTTCCCATTTCAAGAGTGCTTATATATTTTTTTGCCTTGTCAGTGAACAGAACTCGGCTCGACGCAGCAACACTTCCGCCCCTTCCTTTACTGTCAACCTTGATTGAGTTTTCCTGGCCGTGTGGAGTCGGATATTGGCAGCACATGTGATGAGGAGGATCACTGGGGGTGCAGCCAGTGCTATTGCTTTTTATATTTCTTTTCATCATATATCTCGTCGTTGCGTGTCGTTTGTGGACTCTTATCTTACCTTGCATTACCCCGACCCGTCAAATATAAATATACCGAACCGAATATGAACGTGTATGGAAGCCCAAGACCGAAAAGCCCAATATTTCGGGCCGTATTTTATTGTCCCCAATCAGCACGCTACGCGCATAGCATCAGGAAAACCTAAAAGTACTTAAATGCTCTTAATCAGGCCTTAAAATGCTTCTAAGGCCATTTAAGGTCATTTTTTCCTAAGGCAATTTAAGCAAGGTTTCCTCCTTAACCTGCCTTAATGGCTATGACTTAATTCCCTTGATGACTTAGAGTGGTTCTGAATCAGTACTTAATGGTCTTAAGGGGATTAAGATGAGCCCATGGTCAGTTAGGATATCAGTACAATTTAAGTCAACTAAGACCTGATAAGACAGTATTAAGACTTCATCTTAAATTTAAATGATTTGTTTTTTCACACAGGGATTGGACAGAACAGGATTTATGCAATATATATTATGATAGGACTACAAGTAGCTATTAATAATACAGGTGGGGTGGGGATAGGTGCAACGGCGAGGTGGCAGTGGCGGCCGTGCCGGTGTGGCGGGTTGAGTCGGGTGGCGGTGGCGGCCGTGTCAAAACGGCGCCGTGGGGTGGGGTCGGGTGAACGACGGCGGTGCCGGTGTTGCGGTGCCAGTGGCGTGCGGGGTCAAAACGGCGCCGATGAGGAGGGGTCGGGTGAACGAGGCGGGTGACGATGGCAGTCGAGGTGGCGGTGGTGGCCGTGTCGAGACAGCGCCGGTGCAGCTAGTGCATAGCATGGGTTTATAAACCCGTGCGGGGTAAACGCTACCCGTCATACCGGGTACGGGTACGGGTCGGTCACACGGTACCCGTGCCAGACCCGTACCCAATGTGTGGGTTTCGCGGGTTTTCCGAATCTTCAAGGAACCACTAGTATTACAATCACCGCTAGCCGGCGTACCTACACTACGAGAAAACATTCGGAAAGCCAACTACCATAAACACCAAGCTTCCCAACTCCATCAACCTTGCAGCACCTCCTACAATGCCACTTGGACAGCGGAAACGAACAGCGTCTTCGCGAATAACCGATGAGAATTTTGTAGGCGCCGAAAGCCATGCTGTGACCAAGCGTCTGAAGCGTTCTTCTGACGCTGCTCGAGGCGGCGGCTATAAAACCTCGGCAGAAGAAGTCGTCAGCTGAAGACACCGAGGACGAGGGCACACCAGTGCCAGTGCATAACTCACCGCGAAACTCGAGAGCCCGTCTTGAGGTTGCCGGTGCGCGTGACAGTAATGAGTCAGATGATCTAGCTGCCATACCCGAGGACCCCGGAGTTGATGATGAAGGTGAAGATGAAGCTGAAGACGAAGACGAAGATGAAGACGATCGTGTCGAGACTGCAGAGAGGCAACGCCGTGAGTCAAACAAACGCTGTCAGAAAACTAAAACAAGTCACCTAATCTCCTGACCAGAACGACTGTCTAACGAATGGGTATCTCCGATCTATGCGTTCTTCGAGGCAATCCCATCCATTGTGGCCGTCAACGGTCGGCGTGTTCACGAATTTAGTTGCACTGCATCAAATTGTAGGGGACCGCGGTCAAAATCGAAGAATTGTTCGACGTTACCTTGATACATCTGATCGGAACTCAACGGGAAACCTTCGCAAGCACGCGCGACAGTGTTGGGGGGATGAGATCTTGCGTGCTGCGGATGCTTGCAGGGACCTAAAAAGTGCTCGGAAAGTGTTAGAGAATGTCAAGAAGCAAAAAGACGGATCACTTACCACAGCCTTTGAGTGGAAGGGAAAAGGAGAAGTCGTGTACTCCCATCGCCAACATACTAAAGTTCAAATCAGGTTCGTGGCGATCAAAAAAAACTATCTACTTATCTGAATGCGGCTCAGGATCGAAATCGTTCGTTGGGTATCGGAAAGCATGCGACCTTTTTCAATTGTCAGCGATCAAGGATTCCAAAACTTATGAAGACAGGCAGACCAGAATATTACATACCATCTGTTTACACTGTCTCGCGTGACGTCAAGGACGTTTTTACGAAGGTTCGGGGTAGGATCGCAAATATGCTTAAGGTGAGGTTTCGTCAGCTACACGGCGTCATAGAACAAAATAGATAACTCACCTTCCAGGGACATGACGGCGCCCTGAGCTTCGGGACAGATGCGTGGACTTCGCCTAACCACAAGGCCTACGTTGCTGTAACTGTCCACTTTGAGGAAAACGGGAAGTCGATGTGTCTTCTACTCGACCTTGTTGAGGTCGCAAGGTCCCACTCTGGCGCGAATCTCGCATCGGCGTTCGCCAAAATACTGGCCGATTTTGGGATAGCACACAAGGTGAGTTTGCTAGATCGTCTGCATGAAAAAGCGGCTTACCATGATGTGCATCAGATTCTCAGCGTTACATGCGATAACGCGTCGCCAAACGATGTGATGATCGATGTACTTGCTGACCTAGTTGTCGCATTTCCAGGGGCCGCGAATCGAACGCGTTGCTTCACGCATATCTTGAACCTAGTCGTAAAGGTAATCCTTCGCCAATTCGACCTGCCAAAAGCCAAGGCAGGTGAAGAACCCGATGCGGTATCACGGGCACTGGTGGACCTTGCAGGGGACATCGAGAAAGAGGAAATAGCTATGGATAACAGAGGTGACAGCCATGAAGATGACAATGACAGAGAGGAGGGATGGGTCGATCCACGCACAGGAATGTCACAGAAAGATCAAGACGAGCTTGATTCGACAGTGCGTCCAGTGCGGTTGGTACTGGTAAAGGTAAGTTCAAACTCAGTTCGCAATGGACCGGTGGCTCACCATTTGCCCAATCATGATAGCTTCGAAAACTGGCATACGCGATCAAAAACTCCACCACAGTCCTGCTCCCTCGTTGGACCCAGTTCCTCAAAGATCGTGCAGAAGATGGCAACATTTCTGACCCCCTTGCCATTCGGATGATGCCACGTGATGTGGCAACGCGCTGGAATTCGACATATGAGATGCTTGTCTTCGCTCTTGAATATCGCACAGTAATTGACGAGATTTCTGGCGACAGGGACATGAGGCAGTATGAGCTCGACGAGGACGAATGGGGGCTTGTCCAGCAGCTGTGTGATGTATTGGGAGTACGTCCACTCATTATTCCCGTCATTTCCTCCATTTCCATCGCTCACCCCTTTCTCAGTTATTCAAGGACGCAACTCAGTTCTTTTCACGTTCAATGCCGAGCCTTTCCACTGTGATACCCACAATGGATCACATCGACGCACATCTCGCGACTGCGTGCCAAGACACGATGTACGCACCTGCCATTCGCGCTTCCCTGGTACTCGGAAAGGCCCACCTCAACAAATACTACGACATGACGGATAATTCGGAAGTCTACCGAATTGTCATGAGTGAGTGCGTCTCAGTTGACCATTCCATTCTACTAATCCTGTTGGACAGTCCTACACCCACGGCACAAGCTCCAATACTTCCGCAACGCCAACTGGGACGACGCGTGGATTGTCACTGCGACTGAAATCGTCCGCGACGAGTTTGTGCGGGCATACGCAGCCCTCCCTGTCGACGAGGCCGTTGTTCACATAGAGAATGTACGTGCATTACACGCCTGATGTTTTTTCCCCTCCGAACTCACGAACATTTTTAGACCACCAAGCCCTCCAAAAAACGGAACGTCTTTGACGATCTGCCATCAATCTCCGCCCCCCTCACCTCCCAGGTCAAGGACGAGCTCCAGCAATACCTGGAGCTCCCTGTTGAGGATGTCAAGGACGCGTCCGCGTGGTGGGTCAAGAACCGAGGGGTGTATCCCCGTCTCTCTCGGATGGCACTCGACTACTTGTCGATACCAGGTAAGCTACGTCTTTGTGTCTCCCATACTCGATCTAACTACCTCTACAGCTACATCAGTCGATGTCGAACGAGTCTTCAGCAAGGGAAGACTCGTTCTGTCTCACGTTCGAAACGGGCTCTCAGTTCAGTCCACGCGCGCGTCGATGTGTCTTGGTGCATGGAGTAGGATGGGTTTGGTGAAGGACAAGGACATATTGGAGGCGGCAAAACTGCCTGATGTTGAAGGGTCTGAGGATGAGCTAGATAGTGACTGGGATAATGTATTCAAGTAGTACGAAAAAACGATCAAACGTTGACTTCGTACAATATTGTTGTGAGCCGCTCGAACGACACAGGTCACGTGCTGACCCGCAGGGCCAACCCGCACGGGTTTCCCGTACCCGCGCGACCCGCCGGTACCCATACCCGCGGCTGCGGGAACCCATACCCATGAGCCCGGGTACGGGTTTTTGGTGGGTGTGGGTGTGGGTAGAGGTCTTGTCACCCATGGGTTACCCACACTATGCACTAGGTGCAGCGGGGTCGAGGAGGGCGGTGCTGGTGGAAGCGTCGTAGCGAGGTGACAGCGGCAACCGTGTCGAGGTGGTGCCGGCGTGGTGGGGTCTTAGTGGTAGCCGGGTCAGTGGAGCCGGGGTGTCGCGGCCACGTTGGGGTGGCAGGGTCACGGTCGAGGGGCAGCGGGTGCGGGTGTGAGACTGCGGCGAAGTTGCGGGAGTGGGTGGCCCTGCCCAGTCGAAATGAGTAAAAAAAAAAAAGTGAAAAAAAAAGAACTCATCTGAGTGGGCTCAAGTGCCGCAAGCGAGACGGCGACAACGATGTGGCCTGCGTACACACATGTGAGCGGCAGGCCGGGCGGGCTGCTCGCAAGCCGCGAGGTGTGAAGGCGATGGGAGGAGGCCTCAATGACGAGGGTGACACTGTCCTGGCCTGCACCGGTTAGAAATGAACCAGAAAAAAGAAAAGAAAAAAAAACGTAGCTTCGCATTTGCGTGAGGGGGAAGAGGGAGTGGCGTGGCGTCACGACAGGGGTAGCGTCGTGACGGAGTCTTGCATGTCGCGATGGCATGATGTCGGGACGAAGGGCGGGGCTTTCGCGCAGCAGGGTGGTGGTGGTCGAGAACCTGCGTGTGGCAGAGGATGGAGGCGGGAGCCACGGGCTGACGTGTGGCGAGGCGGCGGTGATGTGGTTTTGTGAGAGTGAGAAATGACATGGAACAAAAAGAAAAAAGAGATGACAATATGCACCTCTTTCATGATCTCGGCGCGGGCTGCATGAGGTTTGCGTCAGTTTCGAAGAGTCAACGAATGAGGAGGAAAAAAAACTCACCAAAAGAAACTAACCTGGCAGAAGTCTGGGTGGCGGCGAGGGCGTTCAAGTCAGACGCAAGTGAGGCAACGTGGCACACCTTCCCACGCCACATATTAAGTCTCCGCCCAACACTTTTTGCACAACACTTTTTTTGTACAAGTTGATTCGAGTCCGTGTTTCGTACTGACATCAAATTGCAGACCTTTCCACTGCTCCCGTAGCTGTCCACCCCATGACCAGGCCTCTGATGCCGCCGCCTTAGTGACTCGGCCCGATGACCGTCACGTCGCCAAGAGTAAGTCCGTCCCTTGAACATACTCACACTGCTTCGACTGACCATCCTGGCACGATACCCCTCGTGCCACAACCGGCGCCACTAGTGTTCGGAAGTTCGGTACATAAAACCGAAAAAAAACCGGAACTGTATCGGGAAAAACCGACCAAAACCGGAACTGCCGGTTCCGGTTTTGCGAAATTGTCCATGACCCCGGTTCCCAGTTTTGGACATTCTGGGCATCGAACAAAACTGCATAAAACCGGTTCAGACAGGTCTGTACCGGTTTCGCGTCCGAGTCATACCCATTACAGTAAAAGTTTTAGATGTATACATCTACAGTACATCTACTCGAATACATTGTCCTATCTGTAATCTACAATCCTGCTCGTCATTGCCCCCCGCCGTCTGTCACGTCGTTACCGTTGTCGTCGTCGCCGTCGCCGTCGTCGTCGTCGTCGCCGTAGTCGTCGGTGCCGTCGTCGCCGCTGTTGTCGTCGGTGCCATCGTCTCCGCTGTTGTCGTCGGTGCCGTCGTCGCCGCTGTCGTCGTCGGTGCCGTCGTCGTCGCCGTCGTTGCGGCCTGTGGGTGCCGCCGCCGTTGCGTCTGGGACTTGCGTTGCGATGATACTGGCGGTTGGTCGTTCGGCTGGGAAGGGCTGTCGTCTGCGTAAGTGGCAGGCGGGGTTTGCCGATTCACTCCCAGGCCGGGTGATGCCGGTTTGTTCTCTTCGTGCACTCGCCTTGCTTAGTCAGTTTATCTATTGTGCTTCAAGTCCCCCGATGCGCAGCCCCGAGCTGCACGCGCTATCAACCCCCACCGCCGCCCTGCCATCGACAACAGCAAGACGGTGTCAACGACAACCATGAAGACGACGACGATAGCGACGACAACGACAACGACAAGGCGACGACGGATTGGACGGCCACCAACCCCCGCCGCCACCGCCTTGCCATCGACAATGGCAAGACAATGTCAACAACAGCAACAACCCCGACGACGACGACGACGACGACGACGACGACACCAACGACACCAACGACATCGACAGACGACGACAACGGGACACGAAAACGACTGGACACAACGACTCGGACGCGACGGCTCGGACGCGACGGCGAGCCCTGCGACGGGCATTCTGACCAGTAGTATTGTAGTAGTAGCTAGTTGTAATACCTCATGTACAGGTGTAGTAGTGTATAAGGTCAAAATAAAAGTTGTGGTGTACCTTGGGAAGTACCAGTATAGTACCGGTTTCTACTGGTTGAGATCAGTCCTGATTGCAACCAGTACTGACTGGTTTCAGACTGACCCAGTACCACATAAAACCGGTACAATGCAGTTCCAGTTCCAGTTCTGAGATACTTCAGTGAAAATGGAACCAGTTCCAGTTCCAGTTTTCCTCATTTAAGGAGGAAA
Organism: Lactarius pseudohatsudake; assembly: GCA_021525015.1. NCBI lineage: Eukaryota > Fungi > Basidiomycota > Agaricomycetes > Russulales > Russulaceae > Lactarius > Lactarius pseudohatsudake. The sequence goes on from JAKELH010000401.1 coordinate 68,372, forward strand.
ACTGGGACTGTACTGAACTTTAAAACACTAGGCGCCACTGTCACACGTGGTCCCCGAGCCACCACCTGAGGCCAATCCAAGCCAGCGCGACGACATGGTGGCAGCGTGTCACGGGTGTCACAAGCCCCAACAAGTGCGGCGGCGGCGGGGTTACGGTAAGTTTCATGACTTTGGCGACGCCTACGACGAGGTGACCCTGACAACAGCAGCGACTAGGCGGCAACTGACCACAACCGCAGAGACTACGACGATGAAGCAACTTTGACAACCGTGACGGCAGCTAGGTAACGACAACCACAACTCTGACGAAGCGACCCCGACGACAACGGCAGCGGCGGTAGCTGTGCGGCGACGACTGTGACCACGACCACCAGGTCGGGATTGGTCCGCACGAGCGCGAGCGTCTCGAGGAGGAGGATGAACACAGCAACGGAAGGTGGACAGCTCGGCGACGATGACCAAGGCCCCCGCGAAGCGGCTGCGACCGCAACAATGGCGACGACCCCGACAAAGCGGACCACGACAGGAATGGGGACAATGGCGGCGGGGATGGCGGCGGCAGGGCACTCTGGGTAGTTTAGTATAGCTAAGTTATGTTCCCTTTGTATATTACTTGTCTACTCGGGAATGTGTGCGTTTTCGGACTGGGTGCTCGCCTTGGATTCTTTCTTTTCTTAGTACAGTATACCTTTGAATGTCCTACTGTAGTATGCTTACTAGAGTAGGACATGCTTAATGAGAATTTTACCAAGTCGCAAATAAGCAACTTGGCTTTGACTCAGCCAAGAAATAAGTTAACTAAGTTCGGCTAAGTGTGAGTAAGTTTTTGTGACATTTTCCTGGTGCAATCTCACCACACTCAGTTTGAATTTTTTTTATTGATGTCACATATCTGTCCTTAATCTTGCCTTAAGACAATATTTCTAAGTGCAAATTAAGTCACTATTTCACTTGACAGTCTGAGGTGCCTTAATAGGCCAATTAAGGCAGCTAAGTACTTTGAGGTTTTCCTGATGTAATACAATAGTCCTGCAGGATGCTACTGGTACTACAGTAGAACTATGGTAGTAGGCCTAGTACTACAGTAGAACTATGGTAGTAGACCTGGTACTACAGTAGAACTATGGTAGTAGACCTGGTACTACAGTAGAACTATGGTAGTAGGCCTGGTACTACAGTAGAACTATGGTAGTAGGCCTGGTGCTACAGTAGAACTATGGTAGTAGGCCTAGTACTACAGTAGAACTATGGTAGTAGGCCTAGTACTACAGTAGAACTATGGTAGTAGGCCTGGTGCTACAGTAGAACTATGGTAGTAGGCCTAGTACTACAGTAGAACTGTGGTAGTAGGCCTGGTACTACAGTAGAACTACAGTAGAACTACATACAACATAAATGTTGCTATGCTGCTACAGATGCTATGGAGCTACTGTAGCGCTACTGTAGCGCTACATAGAGGATCATGGATTGCTGATGTACTGATGACCACCCATGCCAGCAACACCACGACAACAAAACCCACACATGCCGCAACCCGCCACTGCCACCTCAACTACCACCATCACCACCGCTACGACACCACCCCATGCCAGCAACGCCACCGTCACATCAACCCGACCTGCTGCACCCCCATCAATGCCGCCCCAACTCACCGCACCACGTCATCGCCACGTCAACCGCCACCGCCACGTCAACTGCCACCACCACCATTACCAAGTACCACTACCCATCCCAACACCAGCACAACGACGACCAATGCCAGCA
>JAKELH010000402.1:0-69859 GCA_021525015.1 Lactarius pseudohatsudake
CGAGGAAAGCGAAGACTCCCAACCTTTTCCACTGTGTACTCTGCATGGTCGGAAAGGATGCCCACCATCGACTCCGTTCGACGGTATATAAGGCGCACGTAGAAGATCCCATCAGCCGAAGACACCCGCTGCTAGAAACTGACATGTGCAAAACGGTGTGGCGCCCCGGTTCCGGCCCCAAAAGCGCAGATACGCATCCACTTACTATACGCGGTTTTTGTCTTAATGTCATGTCGTCATGTCTTCGGTGTGAGAAAAGTGGTGCAAATCGCGCATCGGGTTATTCCAGTCATGCTTCGCTCGTTGCACGACAATATTAATCAGGAGCTGGCCTGCTACTAGAGGTGCTTGTACTCGCACTGAAGGAGCCAGTTCCAGGCGCGCCCTTCGGCGCGCCACTCTCTCGTTCAATCCCAAGAGTCATGGGATCGTCAGTGAGGTATGGACCGCCCTACCCTGAGGGGTCCCTCGTTACGCAACTGTGCTGGCGCAGCGGCTCCCGCTGCGAAACCAGAGTCCCAAGTAAGGATGGGTCTGTGAACGTCGTGAGAAGTACCAAATGTTTGTTGGCCAGACTGTTGCAGATCCGGTCCAGATAACATCAGACCACCCTTGGCGCCATTAGGCTCGAGAAGACCCTCCACGAGAAAGCAATGTGGAATGCCCATCAGTCGTGATCGAAACCTACAAAGTTTAAACACATGTTTTACGGGAATCGAACATCGAAAATTGGTGGGTGGCCACACAGGAGTCACGACCATCGTACTGTGATGATTGTAGACAGGTCGTTACCATAAGGTGGTGTCGGGGCTGAGGGGGAAGCTGTGGGTCCCGAGCTTGATTATAGTTGTAGTGATGGCTGGATCGTCAATTACAGTAGTTCTGCTGCCGTCACGAATAGGCGACACCGACCCACGACTAAGTCGGTATCAAAGGTCCAGGCAAAAATCAAGTCAACAAAGGGCACGGGAAAATATAAAACAATGAAGATAGAACCCACGTACGTCATTGCGTACAATGCGAGACCACCAGAGATCAAGTTCCGCTTAAATTCCGACAACTCCGATACCAACGTGTTTGTTTGCAATCTTGTTTGCTATAGTATACTGTAGAGGTGCTATAACTTACAGTAGAGGTATAGGGACTGCACTGTAAGGCTGATACTGTAACACACCGGCAATATCCATCATATACGTACAATTTCATGCCCATCCAGACTGTTCCTCTCACCCTCCCTCCTTCGGCCGATCCTTCCAAGTTCACACTGTTTGGCAGGGAGGTCATTGGTGTGGATCCCGAAAATCTATCCCCCGCCGAGTTCGCTGAAATTGAACGACTTCTCTACACGGTGCGTTCGACCCTGGAAGTCTCTCACCCAGCCTCTGATCTCATCCCCTTCTAGCACGACGCCCTTCTTTTCAGAAACACCAATCTTTCTCCTGAGCAACAGTACGCCTTCACAAGGGTAAGTGTGCATGCGGGCCACCACTGGGGCCATAAACTAACCGCGCGCCCGATGTCTCCGCTGTCCCTCTCGTTCAGGCATTTGACCCGACATCCGAGTCATATGCACATGGCAACCAGAAGACAGAGTCGACTAAGAAGTCGATCCTGCATTACCTTAAGATGATCCCCCGCGTACCGCAGGTGCAGTTGGTCGGCAATGGCACATTATACAGCCATGAGGGCCTCGAGACTGCCGAACTCAAGCACCCCTCCCACCGCACTTTCCACAAGACTGTCGTCCCGCCCGAGGATGAGGCGGCCCGCGGCGCGACGCGCTTCTGCCGCTGGCACATGGACGCGGCGCTGTACGATCTCTTACCGCCCAAGGTGACGACGTTGTACGCGTTGCGCGTGCCGGAAGGCCCTCAGCAAGTCTGTCGCTACGACGACGGCACCGGGGACGAGCTCCCGATACCGCTCGGCGCGACCGCATTCGCCTCGGGCCGAACCATGTTCGATATACTGCCTCGCCCACTGCAGAGCGTCGCCGTGCGCGTGCGTGTGCGCTATGCCCCGCATCCCTACGTGTGGATGGGGCCTGCCGCCGCGCACAGCACCGGCCTCGCTCTCGAGAGCGAAGGGAAGGAGGTCCCCCTCGACCAGCTCCCGCCATGGACGGAGGACAAGATCCAGGTGTTACCCGCGGTATGTGCTCTCTCCATGGCGTATGAAACTCCTGATGGTTGTGGTCCGCGCGTAGACGTGGAAGAACCCCGTGACGGGCGCGCTGCACTTCCAAGTACATCCTTGTGCCGCGCAGGAGCTGTTCGTCGACCCGCTGCCAGAGGGCGTGTCGCGCGAGGGCGCGCTGTACCCTGACGGCGCCCACCTCACGGACCTCAAGGAGATACGCGACCTGCTGTACAGGATGCAGCGTCCTGCCATCGCACCGACTGTGCGTCTTTATCCTCTATACTCTTTCGTCGTTGATGTGTGGAAAACAACTAGTTGGTATACCCACATGACTGGAAGGAAAAGGACCTCGTGATATTCCATAACCGCGGCGTGATGCACACCGTCGTCGGCGCATTGGGGCCAGACCAGGTGCGCGTGTTCCACCAGTCCAACCTTGCGGCATCGAGCGCCCCCGTGGGGCCTACGCCGGAGGACGTTAGGAAGTATGCGTGAGCCCGAGCAGCGATCAAACGAGTGGGATGCGGGTCGCGCATCGGTGGCAGCAGTAGTGAAACCATAGATCATGGTTGTACTTTGATAACACTAGCATTGGAGGGATTTCTTGGGACATGAGGCCTTGAGGCTCTTATGGCGTCAGGCGGTGGAAACTAGGGAAGCACGACCGTGACGGCGTCATGCGCTACAGACAAGTCAGCGTGCCAACCTCAGTCAGGAGAAAGATGACTGAGGTGTAAGAATAAGACGGCAACAGTACAGTTTATGCCCCTTGGCACAAATCTAGGAACTACTTTGCCAAAACGAGTGGTATTGCGTCATGCTAGAGTACACCGGTCCGTGTTCCCAAACGATCGACCCTTCATCGAGCTTCATCGAGCTTCATCGATCGATTCATCGTTCGGGCAATCGATCTCCGCTATTGGAAGTCAGCGCCAGCACAAAACTGTCTTATTGTGAGTACGTGTACAAATCCGAAGACGGTGGGACAGGGTTGACTCGGACTGGCAGTTCTTGGACGACCTCGGCTTGGCATATTCAGGGCTTAACGAAGTAGCTATCGGTGGCGCGGTAACGTGTTGAGACGAATTCTCATGTCCGTAAGTTGTACGAAGGAGTTGATTACGTAGTCTTCAAATTTCGATACACGCATAGGGAGACAAGTTTTTTTAGCACTATCTTGGCGCTTCTCTCTCGCATTTACATTTTTTCTTGTGAGGTTCCACGATCGTGATCAGTTTGGGAACTCCAGGAGGTGAATTGTGGTACTAGTATATGCGGAAGGAATAATATATTCTGTACTCTTTCTCATTGTCACTTTTGTCCGTGTCTGAGTCAATTGTTTGCGATACTTCAAGTTCTTCTGAGCAGTTGGCTTTGAGTTTACCAAGTTCTTATGAGAAGGCCCAGTATCGTGTTTTCATAGTCGTTTGCATCGGCTTCTATTTGATTTTCTAATTTTGGCTTTGTGTGGTCAATGATGATGAAGAGAAGAAACAGTGGGCCACTGTCCGTCCGCTTACAGTAACTCATGGACGACGCAAGCAGAATGGGTTTGTAAGCGCCGCGTTGGTTTGGTTTACTCGCTGTGCTGTACCGTACACGTTAATCTGTTGGGCATTACAAGATTCATATCAGGTTCGTCTGCTAGAAGTACCATCAGAGTGCGCTCGGGCTCATCCCAATGTGCCTACACCAAATAGAACCACGATCAGGAGTCTACGCATGATCGCAAATCCAAAGAGACGCTTACAAAGTGGTTCGCTCCGTGCATGCGCACTATCGAACACTTCCTCATCCGCTTCTTCACCGAGTCCTTCCCTTCTTTAGCTGATTCGGCCATCTCAGCCTCGAACGCCCAAGCGCCCCAAACGATCAACCCGATTGTGCGGTCGCACCAGACAACTCTGAACTCAATATCACCCCACTCCCGATCACTCGCCGTGGCATGGGACGGGAAAAGCGCAGCATCGTGAAGACGGTCAAAGGTGCCTTGTTTAATGCCGCTATATATGAGGAGAAAATCCAGGCTATCAGGTTTTGCAGCCTCCTCATAGAGGTTTTGCAGGAGGTCTTCTGGTGACATGTTCTCGATAGACGGGCCTGGCTCCGATAAGGCATCGTGTGTCAGTGTCTCAGGCGTGTCGCCGTGGGCGAAATACCCAGATACCGACGTGAGGAATACTTTTCCGTGTTCTCCGGGAGCAACAGAAGGGTTGCTCGGTAAATTGTACCGTTCGGGGGGGTGATATCCTAGTAGCTGCGGCATCGGGTCTGAGACGATGAGCGCAAAGAAGCGATAGAAGCACAACCGAGGGTGGCGCACCGTACGTAATTACCCGGCGAAAATATTGGTGCAGCGCAACGTTAGTCGCCGGGAAGGAAGGTGCATGAGCCAGAAATGCTGCCATCCAGAGCGTACCGAGCGACCAGCCAGCGAGGGTGATGCTCTTCGGGGGGATATCGCCCGCAGAGACAAGAAGGATGAGGAAGTCGTACAGTTCGCGCGCCAGCCCTTTCACGAAGTCGTCGACTTTCGACTGATCTCCCAATGTGTCATCGGCGGACGAAACTAGGAGAGCGCGCTCTTCGTCGCTGAAGGGTTTTGAGAAAGGATAGCCGCGCCGGTTGATCAGGACGACGCGAGCACCGAGCTTTCCTGCTTTCTGAGCGAGGCGACTGAATACACCTGCCAGTGCAAAGAGGGCAGAGTTTGAGAACTTAATCTGAGCAAGCGTTGGAGCGCGTACCCGCTGGCGACGCCAGACCATGCACCATGACAAGAGTGGAGTATCGTCCCTCGCTGGTTGTGCCAGTCGGTACGCCCGTGTCTTTGTAGGCGAATACTCCTGCAGTTTTCCATTCGTCGTGAGACATAACTACGCAGGGATAGACCATGCGATAAACAGAAAGGATGGGGGATGGTTGTAGTGGGGCGTCAAGCGTCACGGCTTCTGTTTTTTTTTTGATCGATCTTATATATATATCCTGCTTGCCCACGAATGAGGTATGGACTCAGTTGACACATAAAGCATAATGCATGACGTAAGATCAACCCGTGGGCGGCAGCGACACGCTCGTGACAGAAAGGCCATGCTAATACAACACGAGGAACGACTGACCGGGTCACTAAGCACAGATAATGCCAGAGGGTTTGGACTCGAACGTAGTCTCCCTGATGTTGAAGCTTGAAGTGCTCCGTGGTCCATGTCGGATATAGGTAGCGATGCTGGGTGGTACTACCCAAATGAGTAGCGACAAACTCTTGTAAGACACATTCGTCATTCGCGACGCGATGGGGATGAGCGCTGAGTATCTGTGAGCTGTCGGAATAGCTTGAAGGTATACCCTACTATGTGAGTCGGATGGCAGTTGCAATGAGGATCGACAAGTAAGGGAAAAGAAATGCCACTCACACTACTGTCACTTAAATGATCTTACGGCATTTGCCGATACCACCTCGATTCGACTAAACGGCCCTACCCGGCCCGCGAATCTTCTCTCTGCGCTGCGACTGCTGCTACATCACAAAATTCCCTGGGAGATCACAATGTCATCATTCAGAGATATAATCACTAAAATCTGATGTAATGTACATTTTTGTAATAGGAATTGAAGTGACAATGCACCATGATGCACAATGTGGTGGTAATAGCATCATGATAAACCTTGTTTGAAGTGTATGCACAGTATCTTAGTTATAATTGCATTACAACTTATTCATCTGAGGATCACAGTGAAATTATAAGTCACTTGGGAGGGGTTATAATGTGCCCATGATAGGGTCATGATAGGGTCATGATCCACTTGTGTGGTCATTATTGGCCTCTTATAAAATATTGATTTGTAGTGCTTGTCCAATGACATAATTTCACCATTTTTTTGCACCTTTAATTATTTGTTATCTATCTTACTTATCTTATCTTATCTTATCTATCTCTATCTTATCTTATCTATCCTATCTATCTCTATCTTATCTATCCTATCTACCTTATCTATTATTTTTAATTATTGCATCTGAAAGGTACATTATAAACTGCCTTGCTTGAGATTTGAACCCATGACCACATCAGGTGACATATTTTCTGAGTCCAGGATTTAACATTGACCACTACACCAATAGGTCTTGTATACCTAACCAACTATATTTTATTTATATAGCAAGGCAGAAATTCAACACGAAGATGGCAGTGATATCACAATATGACAGCAACCAGTGTTAGGGAGCCAAAACTATATTACAACAAAATCCTATTTGAGTGGGTATTATGATTAGTATATAATCATGTCATAGTGATACTGAGTTGTCAGGAAAATTACAACAGTATTATAATTTGTATAAAATCATGTTGTAGTGATACTGAGTTGACACTGATATCATTATGTGTGTGCATAATCAATGTATTTCCATTGTGATCATGTTGCAACAAGTATGATCTGACATTTCTATAATAAAAGCCAGAAAACAATGTACTGATGATACAGAGCTATTGTGGATATTGTGATGAAGAACTAGTGATCATATGGTCAACAAAATTGTGACAATACCTGTGATCTGTCACTTTGCAATATGATGTTCAGGGGAATTTTGTGATGTATATGATCTACCCAAATACTATTCCTTAGTACCACATCTATCAATATTCTAGATCATTTTTTTTTCCTGACCAACCGGCTAGACATGCACAGGTCTGGCGCTGGCAAACTGTGCAGTTCCTGACTCCAAGGCACGAGTGTTGCGGTGAGACTCCAATCTCTAATGGCAAGACGAGGTACCACTGAGAAACACATAATATCTCAGAGAAATCGACGCTACAGAGCAAGAAAAGCAATGTGAAGCCGTTATCACACCTACCCAAGGAAGGCTTCTGGTGTAACGCCACCAGCGGGGCGACGTCCACGGTTCGTAGGACCCACGGCAGGCTTCACAGAAGATGACGGTTTAGACATGTCAACGACGATTAGGGATGCCGGGGTGCGGTCCGGATTGGGGTTCGGACCCGAACCGCACCGGACCGCACCCCGGGTCCGGTTCGGTCCGGGGTGCGGTTCGGGGCCCAGCTAGCAGGTGCGGTCCGGGGTTCGCCATTCACTGAGTTGGTGTGGACCCGGTCCGGACCGGACTGCACCTTGGACCGCTGGCCTTGCCAGTTACAAAGTAGCGCGCGAATCTTGGCACGAATGATTCAGCACTCAGCAGGGGTACTCTTGCTCTTGGGGTGCTGTACTCGCACGGTCTTAAAAATACAGCTAAGCATGTTTATTGTATCTAGTATTTACGGGTACTACTACATAGCGTAACTACTACTGCCTACTGCCTGCCCCACCCCTTCGTTGTTATTGTCTATTGCCGCTGCACCATACCGTTGTCGTTATCGTTGCTATCGTTGCGTTGGACCGCCGTTGTCATTGTCGTCGCTATCGCCGCAATGCACCGTACGGTCCGTACCGTTGTCACCATCGTTGCATCGCCGCGCTGCTCGCCATGCTGCACCACACCGTCGTTGTTGTCACTGTTGCCGTACTGTCGTTGCTGTCACTGCGCCGTCATCGTCGCCGTCTTGGTCACCGTAGTTGCTGTCGCTGCACCATTGTCCTTGTAGTTGCTGTTGTTGCACCGTCGTCGTCGCTGTCACTATCGCCGTCAGCGCTGTTACTGTCGTTGTTATGGAGTCGCAGGGCATGGTGGGGTAGTGGTGTGGTTGGGGGTCCACGTGGGGCAGCGATTTCGGTGGTGTCGACAATGACGGGCGTTTTCCAGAGAAGCTGTGTAGACCTGGCAGACCTGCAATAAATGTTAGCGTGTCATAGCTTGAATGAACCAACTGTACTCATCTATTTTGGGTTGGTGAGGCGCCGTTCAAGTTGTCGGTGTCTTGTGAACACCTGCTGGTTGGAATAAGAGCGACGGCCATTAGTGGGGAGGACACAAGGAACAGACAGGTTTAGACTTACGAACTGCCGCGTGATGAAAATGTGGCGACTCAGCTGGGGCGGGGTGGTAGCAGCAATGGGAAATACCGATGTGGGACGGAGTTCAAAGTTCAAGGACGGTACAACCTCAGTAAAACGAACCTTGGTCGAACTTCCAAATGGATCCAACAAAACCATTTGGGGATGCGTGTACCCCAAATGGCGGCCTCAAGGAGGCACATGAAATGGAATGGCCCAATGACCCGGACGATATTCCTACATCCAATTGTAAGTGCGCAATAATTGATTGACGCTTGTTCTCACCTTCCTTAGGCAAGAGCGCCCCGAGCGCCCCATCCCGGCAGCCCAGTGGTGGTACATCTACCCAGACCACTTTGAACGCATTTGGCATCGGCACCGTCACCGCAGCAGGCCAAGACTTTACAGATGATGAGTCTGTGGATGGTACCACCAAATCTGCTGGTAAACGGCCCAGTCGCGTTCGCAAACCTACGGAAAAGGCAAAGGAAGCACTCGCAACACATCGTTTGAAGACCAAACGAAGCGTGGTCACCTCGGATAATGAAGAAGAGGCACGACCACCAAAGACAAAGAAAAAGAAGACTAGTGTCATAGCTGAGTGCGACACCGAGACTGACGAAGTCTACCCCATCGAGGAACCCCCCAAAACATCAAAGATTTGTGTATTTTCACGCGTATCTGAGGATTCTCATGACACATGTGGAAATAAAACCCCGAATTCAAATGATTTGGGTAACGCGTCGGGAGGGGAGAATGCGTCGGAGGTGAAGGGAGGGGAGTCCGATGACAAATGGCAATTTTCGCAGTTGGATGAGATGGCTACAAAAGATGCGAAGGTAAATAATCTTTCTCCCTAGGGCACTTACGAGTCGACTCACCTTGTAACGTATATTACAGGCCTACCAAAAGCCCAGGTTGCGCTCGAGCACTGGAGGAGATATCCGGCTTGCCGACCTGATAGGCATATTCAAGGATGGAGAACATCCTGAGAGTCACACGGACGCACGGTACTGTCGGCTATGCAAGACATGGCTGACCGGTAATGTTTCAACTTGTCGTACGCACATCATCAGGTAACTACTCATGGATATAAGAAAGAGTCAGTAACTGAACAACGACACTAGACAATGGGCTACTCACAGAGAGCTGTACTTGGCCGGTTGCAAACGCGAAGGGGTCAAGCCAAATGAGCGCATCATGAAAATGGCGGCGGCGGCAGGAACCAAGCAACTAGAAAAACAAGGGAGCCTGGAAGACTGGACTGTGGTCAAGGCGCCTCAGTGGTTGAAGGAGGGCTTGATGGAACACATCCTCGAGTTAGTGGTGGTTGATGACCAGGTGGGAATATTGTTCGTTTATGATACGTGACAATTGACTTACTCAACTCGTGACAAACGTAGGCCTTTTCCCTTGTGGACCGTGCGGCATTCCGTCGTTTGCTCATGTTCCAACGTCCTGGTACCAAGGATAGCGATATTCCACACCGCACAAGCGTTGCAAAGGCCGTCCATGCAAAAGCACACAAAGTCAAGGTCATGTTGAATGAGCTTTTTGCGGTGAGTATTGTTCATCGCAAACCCAAGCGCTGACTCACATTGTCTGCAGAGCGTCCCTGGGGAGGTATCAGTAACGTTGGATACCTGGTCATCACCAGCCCGTGACCCGTACCTCGGAATTACTGTGCACTGGGTCCATAGCACCAAGGAATCCCCCACAGAATGGTCGCTCCGCACGTTGCTGCTTGCGTTCCGGGAACTTAAAGGTAACCACAGCGGCGAAAACCTCGCTAATGTGGTGATGGAGATCATCAAAGCGGCAGGGTTGGAGTCCAAGGTACGTGTAGCGTCCTTCCTGGAGACACCAATTCGTTTGATTTCGGCAGATTGGTTGTATCACGTCGGACAATGTCACCTCCAACGACAAGATGATGAGACACCTCGAAGGCAAGTTGGACACGATTGAACGCGAATGGAGAGCTTCGGAACGACGTGTGAGGTATGTGGGTCATCTAGCATTCGGGAATACTTTCTAACATCCTGTAGGTGCCTTGCACACATTATACACCTCGGCGCCAAGCATATCGTCGAGACGTTCACTCGAAATGGCCCAACCATGGAGTCCATCACCACAATGGATGACTTGGAGGATCAGGCAACAGGCGACGTCGAAGACAATGACACCTTGTACGCATCTGGGGACACCCTCGGAAAGTTATGGGCGTTCATCAATCAGGTGCGCAAACTTTCTGATTCTTATGAGCAAAAGCTGATAGGCCTCAGGTCCGACTTTCCCCACAGGCGTCCTCGTTTTTCTTCAAGTGTTGTGCTGAGGAAGAGCTGCCCTGTCTCGAACTCGTCAAATACGTTCGGACGCGCTGGTCCTCTATGTACGACTTACTCGAGCGCGCGTTCTTGTTGAGAAAGGTATTTCCTGTCCCCCTCTCGTTGTATCGTCGCACTGTATCTCATTAATCATCAGGGCATTACGAAGTTTATTCAGCTTGCCGACGATAGTTCACATGTCCCCAACTTACAGAAGAAGTGCTACGCTGACTTCAAGCTTACCCCTGACGAATGGGGTAACCTCGATCTACTTCGTCAAGTACTCAGGGTACTAACGGTAATTCAAATCTCTCACAGAACGTATGCTAAACCTGTAATGCAGCACCCGGCTCTCGCACAACAAGAATTCTCTTCCGAACGCGTTCCCACGGTTTCCCGCGTGTTTCCAGTAATTGAGTGCTTACTTACGGCGATGGAAGCCACCGGGAGGGACCCAAAGTTTGGGCCGATCCGTGATGCCATAGCCGCTGGCGTTTCGAATCTCTCGAAGTGGTATCGGACACTTGATACCTGCCGTGTGTATGTAGTGTGTACCGGTGCGTCAAACAACTTGGGTATGGTTTGTAGTGTGATTGACTAATCCACTCGACAGTTCTCGATCCGTCAATCAAACTAGGATACATCATGGGGGCTTGGAGTCCTGAGTTCGTTTTGCGTACCAGAACGATCCTTGCCGAGATCGTAAGTCCGTTGTTTCAACCTATGGTTCAGATACTGAGTATCCAATCCAGTTTGATAAATACAATGAAGCTACTGAAGACGTTAGACACGTTGTAGCCCCATCTTCGCAGAGAAGTTCGTACTACAATACCCATTCCGATTATATCCTATTGACATAGATCTAGATCTACCGAACAACGACAACGTTGGCTACGGATCAAATTGGATACAGCTGTCACTCAAAGACGACAACAACGGAGGTATCGCTGACCCTCGCAGGGAACTTAACGAGTATTTAGATTCTAAACGTGAGGCACGGAATGGGCTCGTTGAATGGTGGGGCGTAAGTGTATTCTTTATATTGTTAGGGTGTCTAACTAACGGATCATGACACTGTTAGCATAATTCCATCCGTTATCCCACCCTCTCCCTCATCGCGCGAGATTATCTCGCAATTCAAGGCTCGTCTGTCGCCTCAGAGCGTGCATTTTCGAGCGGTCGGCTCACTGGGACCTACCTACGCAATCGTCTCAAAACGGACACATTTGAGGCACTCCAGATTGTTAAGAGTGCTTTTCGAAATGGCATTCTCGATGTCGGTGATGAAGCAGCGGCTCATGTGGCAGCAGACTGGGACTTTGGTGGTCTCGTTGACATAGAAGATTCCTCGGATCCTGTCTAAATATTTCGTATCTGTTACTAGTTGTGCATTCAAGTTCCGTTACAGTACTATCATATGTCTTGCGGTTTGGCAGCCCGGGCACGGGTTTGCAGTCCTACGCTAATACCATACCTAAAAGTTTGCTCCAGTTTCATTGTCGTGAGCAACTACCGGACAAATGACAAGTGTTTCCGGCTGTTCATGTCATTCAGGCCGTTCAAGTTTCACTCATCCCGAGACACCCCAGTTCAATCTTTTGATCTTCCGTCGATATCACATCCTTCCCACAATCACTCTCCAACGGCTTCTGTATTGTCCCTCAACAACTTGGCATCGCCCTCTCCCTTCAGGAAGGTTCAGAAAATCACTCGAGCGCCCACCGTCACACAACTCATGGTCCTGCCGTTGCGTCTTTATTTTCTCCAATAGCTGCTATTTGGTCCCGCAACAACTCTCTGCCCTCCAGGAAGGCCCAGAAAATCTCTCGGCCATCCACTCAGACCGCTCGGTACATCTTTTTCCACCTCAATGTCGATGCACCGCTAACCATGCGTATGTTGATGACAACTCCCTCACGGTACTCGAAGTGACGATCGCAGCACTCACATCCTTGATCGACCCTCTCTTCTCCCGCTCCTATCGCCATTTTTGTGTCCCCGTTCGGGCCTCCTAGCGTCACCTTTGAAACCAGCAACCAGCAAGACGAGATTAACCATCTGTATCAACACCCACTCTCCTCACTCAATATGCGAACCCGACAACACAAAGCTACCTCACCCTCTCTGTCGAATGGTCTTACTCTCTCGCAAGCCTCGAAGGATATTCGCGAAGTCCATAGCATAAGTATGTAAATGGCCTCTTCGGTGAGTGAACTCCTGACTCTCTTCATCGTCGTCATCATCATCTGTATCAACACTCGCAGCTTTTCCCCACTCGATATGCGAACCCGACAACACAAAGCCACCTCACCCCTCTTGGTCAAATGACCTTACTCTCCCGGCCCCTGCAACCCTCGAAGGATATTCGCGAAGTCCATAACATCAACACCCGCAGCTTTTCTCCACTCAATATGTGAACCCGACAACACAAAGCCCACCTCACCCCTCTCGGTCGAATGACCTTACTGTCCCGCAACCCTCGAAGGATATTCGCGAAGTCCATAACATAAGTATGTAACTGGCCTCATCGGTGAGTGAACTCGCGCCATTTTCTGCTCCACAGCCATATGGTAACTTGGTTGGGTTTCAGTTTATTTAGATCCGCATCTCCCTTCACCCAGGTGCCGCCGTCAGATCACTGTGGAATATCTGAAATCCTAATGACATTTCTCGACCCACTTTGTCAATCTCTCGTCGCCGCTGTGAGTTTAATATCCTTACCCTTAATGGACCGTCTAATTCATCTATATTCAGTGGATACGTGCAACAGCTTCCTTCTCCCTTAATGGTCCGTCTGATTCATCTATATTCAGTGGATACGCGCAACAGCTTCCTTCACTCCCCCTGTTTACCGGGCACTACTTCCTCTCCCCGCTGCACAACATCTCGCAGCCTCTCATGCGGCAACACGCACTGACCTTTCTTCTGCCGAACAGGCTCGAATCAACGCTACCCCATTGAAGACTTTCATGCACGAGGTTTTACATCGATCACGAACTTCGTAGCGTGTTTCAAACCGCGCTTGTAAAGCCTTTGTCGTGTTGAAGCCCTCCGTTCAACGTCATGCCTCGTCGTACGTACACCGCTGTTACAACGTCGCCCTTTGGTCTTACCACTGCCATATCCTCAAGGTTCCACAGATGCTGACGCTGGAGGACGCATCTTCTGACGAAGGTATGCGCTGTTCAACTTATTACCACGTGTCGATCTGATAGCTTGAAACAGCCACTGCTGCAGCCGCACCAGCGCTTTTTTGGTGTGCGGTCTGGCCAAGACGAAAAGGGAACGCGAGTGCCAGCGGACCGCCCACAAGATCAAAGCCCAGGTGGGTATGGCACGCGCAAGAATAGTGTCGGCACACCATGGCCCAGTTGATCAGGGCGGAGCGTCAACGCAAGGCCAAGAGTGCGCTGTGGGGTTTCACGCAGGTGCAAGTGCGGGTAGAGTAGCTGTAGGGCCTCTGTAATATTAAATAGAATTTTAAAGTTTTTTTTTCGATTTTTGGTGTGCGGTTCGGGTTCGGCCATGCCAGACCCCCGAACCGCACCTGAACCGCACCGGACCTCTGAGAGGTTCGAGGTCCGGCCTGAGAGCCCGAACCGGACCTGGGTCCGGTTCGGGGTTCGGGAAAAAGGGTCTCCGAACCGGACCGCACCGGACCGCGGCAACCCTAACGACGATGACAAGGAGACTGAGATCGGTCAAGGGCTGGAGCTCGAAGAGGCTTCAGCGAGAACGGTGATGAACAAGACGAGAGGAAAGGCAAGTCAAGACAGAGCAGGGTTCCCAAGATACAAAGCTGGTATTGCTAAGTAACTCAAGTCTGAGGACTCAAGTACGAAGACAGGCCTGGTATATATACATGCAGGTACATAAGGTTCGTACTCAGCTAAGTCCGCTCTCTCGGGTTCTGTGGTCCGTGCGCAGGTATGGAACCTCCTGGAAGGTCGCATGACCGATTGCGCCATCCTTCGTCATCGGTCTAGAT
Organism: Lactarius pseudohatsudake; assembly: GCA_021525015.1. NCBI lineage: Eukaryota > Fungi > Basidiomycota > Agaricomycetes > Russulales > Russulaceae > Lactarius > Lactarius pseudohatsudake. Next base: position 14,401 of record JAKELH010000402.1, read on the forward strand.
CAGCCTAGCCCTCGGTCACGTGATGCTGACGTCGTGGCTCGATGGCTTCTTGGAACCGGGCCCTGGCCGCGTCTAGAACACTACTGGCCTCGACCGTACCCTCGGGAGTCTCCACCATGTGCGGCGGTATCTCCGGGCCGTATCGTGGGCTTTCGGGAACGTCGGCGGTCGGGTTTCGTAACATCTGGGCATAGGGCTCTTCCCCTCCTTCTGCGCAACGGCGTGACCTCAGACGACGTTGGTCATCTCAGGCGTGATGATGACTTGGAATTGACCTGGTAGTCCTGGCTCGAGGCGGATCGTGCTCACATATTCATCAGGGTTGTTAAGGTGCCTCCGACACTCTGCGATTGATGCTTCGAATGTCGCAGTCTGGAGAAACCCCACGTTGTGAGGGCCTGCTCTCTCGTGAACAGGTGCATAGCCGAAATTATCTTGGACGCTCTATGTCAAGACCTCAGCAATGAATATATGGTGGAGGGTACTACACTAAGAGGCAACGCCTCTCTGTTGACCCAAATTTGGGGGTTCAGGCCTTTCAGGTTTCAGTGCACAACTCTGATTGGGGTCTGATGCAGCGCAATCCACGGCAGTGCATCTGTTCATGTGCTCGATCCCATCAACGCGCACACAGCACGCAGACACAGCATGTAGAACACCACTGGTTAGCAGAAAGTCCTGATCGATATGTGACGCGCGACACTAAAGCATCCGAGGTCGAGTGCTTGGCTGCCAGTATCAACGTGGAGATTCCATGCCTCAAGTTCCTAAGAACGAAAAACATTCCAAGGAAGGGAAGTGAAGGGTAAGTGCCGCCGAGGATCGGAAAACCAACTTAGGAAGGCACTGGCGTATTGGGTCCCCCCACTTTTTACCAGTCACAAATATGAGGCGCGCAATATGTAATTGATGCGCTGTGTTTAACTCTGATGTGACGTTTGTAAACCGGTTTGCTCCTTCATCGCCTCTTCGTCATATTTCTGCCTGCTCGGCGGATACCACCCGTGAAGATCCCTCCTGATTACAAATTTAAGATGGTTCAGCAAGGGTACCAACGCTGTGCGTGGGACCGCGCATCCAACTCCACCTTGGCATATTCTTGTGAAAGGAAAGTGAGACAAACCCGGAGTGGTTGTTGCTTCTATTTAGTATGGATGGTGGGAAGTAATGAATCCGACAAATATGGGAGTAGCAGGACACTTCTAGTTCAACATTACTGTCCGCTGCTCCGTGATGAATATGTGCCCAGTGTTCTAACTTCTAAGTAAGCCGTTTCTAGTGAGATGAGCAGTTTCCATCAATCAAGATGTCCAAGCGGCCAGCCAACAGCTCTCAAGGAATCTGGGAGAGGCAAGGAGAGGCGAGGTTGTTTGATAGTTGCTCATGTTGGCAGTGTTGATCCAGATTGGAAGGTTCCTTCGTTTAGGATCCGCCTTCCATGTGTGCGGGTTACCGCAAGTAATTGGAATTCCACCCCCGGGCCCTCTTCGACTTTGTGCGTATAAGTGATATTTGATATCCCTGCATCGCTCATATCGCCAAGCGTGCTTCCACGGTAATGGCACTAGCTTCGCAAAGTCTATTTTCCGTTGTATTGATGCCAATGAACCCCTTTCTTGGTACAGATAACAGGGGTGAGCCTGAGTAACTGTGCTGGGGTGAGGAATCAACGTTAATCAACAATCACTCATTGCTAAAGTGCAATCGCTATCAATTTGCGTGGCGGCAACATCGGATCCAGGCGCACCAAGGTCGGAGCGTGAATGGTAACTTAATGAGGTCTACTCTTGGGCCTAGTACTACAATGATGGTGGCAAGGATTACTTCAGTGAAGGCAGAGGGGTGTGGGTACTACTATCTTACATAGCTTAAATCCTGACGCGAGGCCGCCGATTGCATACAAGAGGGGTGAGCAACGAGGCTGAGGTACTATATCGGCTCGGAGGTAGGCAGGACTCGGAGCGGAAGCACTGTACAGTATTCTGTACTTCACGGAAATTAAATACTCGAGTTTTAGATGAAGAGAGATAATGGCTTTTTTGGGTAACACTTAGTAAGCCCATGTAATCTATCGCAACGGTTCTACTGTATTATCACTGTAGGGCCAAGGGCGCCGGCCATCAAGTCGGTCCTCGATCGGTTACGGTCGTTGATAATTTCCTTTTCCTTGAGGACCATTTACAAATAAGGTGTTTACACACTAGGGCCTAGGCTTGTCAGTTATCACCGTGACAGCCCTCATCCGGGTCTTCATTTTCCTTCGAGCTTGCTGCCTCGGCACCGCCGGACGCCCTTGCTAATCCGACTCAATCATGATAGTGGACCACCCGGGGACCCTTGCCAAGTTGCGGCTGGGACCACCGGCTTCCACAATGTGTGATAGCCGGCTCTTACAGAGGTTTCTGTGGGCCGTCCACTAACATTGTTCCCGTCCCCCTGGTGGATCAACTAAGGGCCAAATCTTGATTCCCCCTTGCATCAGCCAAAGGCTAAAGCTTGGGCTAACGCAGAAAGTGTGACTGGGTCCCTATCTCACATGTCACCCGTTGCCAATCCATGCAACTGACTTGAAAGAACTGTACATAGGCTGTAAAAGTACGGTTTTGAGTTGCCTCGTGCAGTCTCTGCTCACCCTGACCCGGGTGAGGGTGACATACAGAGGGCTTTCACGGCAACTCGGGGAGAACATTCTCGATCAAGCCCTGATGCCTCAAGCTGAAGAACCATTTCGGATACAACCTAGGTTCTAGTGCGGATCTTTTATCAACAGAACACAGAATCGTGTTTTGTATGAGCGTTCAAGTTAAACTGAAGGTGAGCTTGCTGCTTCAAGTTGCGGCGTTCGAGTTGCCATGAATCACACCATCAGACAAATCACGATGGCGTATCAGGCTCGGTATCCCATATTCATATCCAAGCATTTCGTACTAGTTTATATTTTGGATTCAACAGGCGTTACGTTGCGCACACCAAGGCGCACACTCTACCCCAAATAACTGGGAAATTGGAAGATGCAGTCATGATGAGTCGTCCTCTGTGACTTAATACTGTTCGTACGCATGACGTTCACACAAGTAATACCCCAACCAGCTACACCAGGGAGGGGGGAAGAGTAAACACCGTAACAATCCCACTGGCATCAATCAGATTGCATCAAAGTCAATGTCACATGATTGGACAGCCTCTTGCTGTGGTCTGCGACTGCGACCCCACGCAAAAGCCCTGTCCAGCCCCCTACGCCCCATCTCGCATATCTGTCAGTGATCTATCCCCCATGCACGTGGCGGGAGAGAGTTACGAAGGAGAAGGGAGCACGCCCGGGAGCACGGCGCTAGCTAGACATCGAGCGGCGGGTTGGTATCGAGGAAGCGTGCAATGTAGCTACAGAAACCACTCAAAACCGCCACTACTGCAGCAGGTATGGGTGTGCTTTCGTGTGAACAGGCAGCGATCATCAGCGAGAAAGCCCACCCCTCTGAACGCATCGCAGACAAGAATCAGGTCGAAACAGCGCAATACAGCGCCGGCGCACCGTAAACCTTAAGTTGGGGAATATGTGGAGAACCGAAGGGGAGAGGACAGGGGTACGCACCACAAACCCCGCGGAGGCGACGGGCTTTTCCGGTGATGAAAGATAAGGCTCTGCACACAACACGTCCGCGAGCACGAGGACTGCACGGATGCCAGTGTAGGGAATGAGGAGAGTGGAGAGCCCCGTTATGGCGGAAAGATCGTGTTCTAGACACGGCTTAATCGTGGTGTCTACGGCAACCCCGCCGGGCGGGGTTGGCATGAAAGTAATGACGCCGGGAGTGAGATAGAGGCGACACCGCTGGACGACAATGAGGGGGTCGAGCTCACCGATCAGTTGGTCGTGACTGACCCATGAGCGCCACCTGCACGGAGCTGCGGAGTTGGGCGTGGTGGCTAGTGAGGAGGGTCGGGAAATGGGTCATGAGTACTGTCAGCAGCGGGCGTTCTGCTCTTGGCTGTGCTGCTAAACTCGCGAGACGCGGAAGTATAGGACATCGTCGTCGTTGAGCATGTCGAAGGTGAGAGCGTCTGAGTCACAGCACTACCAATGGATGGTGAACGGTGAACACCCGAAGTGTACACCCGAAGAGGAAATACCACTGGCACTTACTATTTTGGATCCGTTATCGCTCCACCTGAGAGTACAGAACCTGGCACTGGCATGTTACAGTCTATGTCGCGGCCTCGTGACTGTCCTCGGAGTCCGCGGAAAAGCACAATTGCTATTTTATCCATTTTGGGCAACCCCGCGCTAAAGGGAGCCCCGGATTCCATAGGTTTAAAACTCGAGGATATGGCACATCACTCCCTCAATACTACCCTCCCCCTGCAACTCAAACAGCTACTTCCTTTGTTCCTCTCTTCGAGTCCCATATGGATAATCAATGGACCATTCCGCACACAGACCCACAGCGTCACGGTCATCACATGGTACAGACCTGCAAATGCTGTTTCTCTTCAAGGGCTCATTTCAACGCCTCGTTCTCCAGATCCCCCTTACTGCAGAACGTCCGGACCTCAATTTTCAACCAAATACGCCCGCACCTGCGCAGGAAATAAATGCGACCATCCCGAATTGCTCCTGCCAAAGATGCTCTGACGCACAGCGCGGACAACCGGTTTGGTACCCCATTGGACAACGGGATGTAAGCGATTTTTATTCTGGAAATACACACCACGTCTGATCACACATTCTCTCTTCAAAGAATACTGTTGCACCATATGTGAATCAAGGTATCGACAATAATGTCGAGACTGCCTTGATCGCACCTGTCCGCGCGTGGGCACAATTCATCCCTCCTGCAAACCTGTGGCGAGTGCTGATATTCGCTTCACATACCCATGGCTGAGATCTCGACAGGGAATCCAGGGCAACTTCGGCTATGCACCTGACCCCGAGAGAGCAGGCCCTCCAAACGTAGGGTTCCTCCGGGCTCCGTGGCCGGAAGCATCGATCGCAGAGGGTCGCAGGCGTCTAGCGGATCGCTACCTCAACAACCCTGACGCATTCGTGCGCATGACCCGCCTGGAGCCAGGTGCATCTGGTCAATCCCAAGTCATCATCGTGCTTGAAATACCCAACATATTATGAAACCACGCCTGAAAGGAAATGAACGATCCGATAGCTAGGATGACTCCTTGAATAAGTATGATGATGATAGTTTATGTCGCTTTGTTGGCTCTGTTGCTTTGAATTCGCATGTGTTTCTTGGTTTGTACCTCGCCTTCCCACAGTTATAAACACCAGAGTTTCGAGCTTTTTGTGAGTACATCAGAGTCGGTGACTACATGGTGTGCCAGCACACAGATGCCCCTGTTCTATCCATTGTAGTTGGCATGACAGGAAGCAAGAGTACGTGAGTATGTGAGTAATCACATAGCAGTCCGTGAACGGAGCAGAGGTTCAGAAGCGGGTTGAGATGTCAGCGGATCGTCGACAAGGCATGATGCGTGATGCGTGATGGCACGTGGTTGGGTCATGGCAAATGCCGTGATTTAAGGTCACGAGGACTGACCATGCCATCATGACCGACGTTGGGCTATGAGCTGAGCATGGCAGCTCTCTACGGCCCTCTGAGCTCGTGTGCGAATGCGTTCCACAACTTCTAGTCAGCTCATGGGCATCATTAATGATGCCCATTGCTTCAGCAGTTTCGTTTTGCGTCGGGAAGCGTCTGCATGAATCACGAAATAAACAGCTCGTGGGTAGTTTAACCGTTTAGCGTGCAAGCGGACTCTATCGATTCACATCCGAAGTCACGTTCTGTGTCCTGCCTGTGCTCTGGTCGGAGATCACATCCAGCGATGCGTACATCATCACCAACCAGTGCCCCCATCTCGCAAATCTACAGCTCGTCTGTTATACACGTGCCGAGGTCAGGGTCGTCAGGCGCGGCCTTCGGGGCGGACAGAGAAGGGAACGGTCCTGGAAACGCGCCGCCGGCCATGAAATCGGGCGCAGGTCGTTGGTGTTGGGGGTGGGGAGTGTAGCTGCGGACACGGTCCAGAGATAATACGTACCGCATCAGACGTGAGTGCGAGTCTTTGAAGCGGGGGTATGGAGAACCATGGCATACATCATTGAGCGGGCGGTGGTAATCGTCAACGAGAGAGCCTGCCTCTGTAAACATCTCGGGGAAAAGGTCAGCACAACGCCCCACGTCTACTACATGCCAAGAAATTGAAAGGGTAGGGTGGGAGATGTGGAGAGGGGGAGGAGAGGTCGGAAGAACGCACTACAAACTGCGTGGACTCGACAACAATCCACTGACTAGTGAAATATTAGGCTCTGCATAGAGTGCGTGTGTGCGCCAGGACTCTAGGATCCTCACTGCAGTGGAAAGATCGTGCTCGTGCTCCTTCCCCTGCACAATCACAGGTGTGGGAGGCGCGTGGCCATGGTGTCAAGCGTGGGATGCAGGCTGCACTGCCGGACGACAATGGAGGCATCGGACCCATCATCGGCAGGTCGTGCGCAAACCAAGAGACGGTAAGGGCCAGCATTGCGGAGGTTGGAGTGGTAGCAGATAGAGAGCGCAGGGAAGTGGTCCGAGTCGGGGCTGCCAGCGTTCCTTGGAATCCTTTCAAGCGTGGGTACCTTGAAGGCCCGCGTTGCTAGACTGGCCAAATGTGGGAACGTTTGGACGCCATCATTGCCAGGTTTGAACTCGTCGAAGGTGAGGGTTTCATCTCCTGTCTCTCTTCTGCGATGTGTCTAATCTGCGGCTGAAACACTGCCGCGACTGCTATCCTTGTCTCCGGACTATGTATCACAGGTCCAAAGCGACCTTTCTCGATCAACAATCTCCATGACTCGTTATGCTACTGTACGACGTGGGGGCACCTTACTATACCAAGGTCTAATGTGTTTCTCAAATGTGGTGGTTCTCGCTACGACTGGTCTGTAACTATGTTGCGCATCCCAGAATAAAATGGATCCAAAAAAAAAAAAAAAAAAGGTGAGGGTTTCATCGCGCTGGTGGTGGAGTATATGGGCTCAAGGTCGTGACGTCGGTCATGCTCAGTAAAAAAGAAAAAGTCGGCCCGGGTCCGCTGACATCAGAGATGGTCATCGGGAGTCAAAATGACCTCAGGCGGTAAATATGCAAAAATTCCGTGACGGATTGACTAAAAATTGACTTAGATTAGTCGGCCTGCTTGAGTTAGCCGAAGTCAAAATAAGTCAGTCCGCGGGCGATACAAGTCATCCTGGGTCATTTTTGGACAGTTCTGTAGACATTTAGGTAGTCATCCCAGGTCCGATCTAGTCAATATTTTCTTTTCGTTGGTCATCCCGAGTCCGTTTTTAGTCAAAATATGCCATTTCGATGGTCATCGACGGTCATCCGAGGTCCTATCCAGTCAATATTTACCATTTCGTTGGGTCATTTCAAGTCCGATCTAGTCACTTCAAGTCATTTGAGGACAATTCCCTAGTCAAATTTTGTCATCCATCCATCGGATCTTAGTCACCACGCGTCATTTTTGTTCACTCTGCAGTCAAATATATTCATGCTGGGGTCGTATGTACGTTGGACATTAAAAGAGAAACCCCAGAACGTCAAGCACACTGACAAACCAAACCGGGTATTTTGATGAACATATCGAAGCGATCAGAGCCCCATGCGTGTGCATACGCTAAGGCAATGCAGCAGCGAGCTGCTTCTTTGACCCTTTTGTCATTTTGCGCTGACGACAAGGGGTCAGCATGGGGAAGTATGAAATATGAGAACTCACATTCTGGACGATTTCCTGGATGGCCGACTTGGAGACCTGCGCGAACTCCAAGGACTTGACAATGGCCGCGATGAGATCTGTGCAATGGTCATTACTCTGCAAGGCCAGAACTCGAGTGTATACGACGCACCGTCCTTGCGCTTCGACTTCGGCACACTGAGCTTGTTGTCGCCGAGCCAGGTAAGCAGCTCCGAGACATGAAGGTCCTTCAATGATGCGGCATCTGCGCGAGTATCCTACATGCTATGGGTGAGCAGCTTGGGGGTCATAATCGAACCCGACGCACCTCATCTAATGCCACTGAAGGCTCTTGCGTGGGTCCTGTTCCGGCGGTGGGCTGCTGGGCGCTGGTAGAGTCGTTTTCCGTGGGGGCCGCCGGGGTGGTTGGGGTGATGTCATTTGTGATGGGCATTGGCCGCTTGATCTTGAGCATGATCCCACACTTTGGGGGCGACATCGCGGCATCGCGATAGGAAAGGGTAGGTGGTGTGGTGGGGAGGACCGGGACACGAGAAGAAGTAATCGCCTATAAAATGACAATGAAATGAACAATAAACTCGGAGTGGTTGAATACGTACCCCACCAGCGCCGACCCAACAGTTCTCCAGACATTCGAGAATTTTCTCGAGATAGATGTCGCTAATGAAGCCACTTGTCTTTGGCGTTCCGGCGTTCGTGCACATCAGCCGCGCTTCTTGACACGTCTTGAGGGCGGCTGCCACTAACTTGAAGGCGGTGGCAACGCTGCCGACATCCTCCCAGGTGGTGAGTGAAACCGAGGGGCTGATACCGCCTGCCGTGAATAGATCATGGCCCCAACTTAGACATGTATTGTCCTCGTCAATGTCCGGTGAACCCGGGTCTGCAAATTGTACTCGCTCGAGCAGCGTCGTGACATTGTTGGAAGATTTGCCTTGCTTGAACAACATCTGCGCATTCATGGAGCGAATGAGAGTGACGGCGTTTGTGAGGGAGGGGAAGTCGGAAGTAAGGACCGCTGTGAGGACAGTCAGTGGCAGCATGCTCGCAGAGAATTTCGACTCACCGATAAGATTATCGGCTGCGAATTCGACCTTGAGTCAGAATGGTGTGGGTCGTAAAAGTGGTGTGGACGCACCAGATGGATCAACAAAGACAGGGCGGAGATTCGTTGATGGGGACTCTGCATTGGTCACCTTGGTGCGACTGAGGAACGTAGGAACAAGCTTGCGTGCGCGTGGGGGCTCTGTGTGCAAGTACGAGTTAGTATTTAAACTTCGCTGAATAGAGTACTTACGATTTGGGGGCACTGAAGGGCCCGTAGTCTTCTGCCTGGAATGTGCGATGCCATCCTTGCTGCGTTTTTGAACCTGCGACGCCGAAGGAGATTTGGGACCAGGGCTCAACTCGAAGGCACGCTTCGCCGCATTCACGGGTGCCACGTCCCAAACTTGCGGGATTGGTGCAGTGAATGGTTCCGAGGTAACATCCGGAGGTATTGAAGACGCGGCGCGGGCTGCCTTTTTTTTGGCATCGCTTCGCCGCTGGAGTTTTTGACCAAGTAAGTTATCGGCTTTCCAATGAGCATAACACAGGCGGAGCAGCTTGTGTTCTGCTTCGAGCTCGAGGATGGCTCGATCATATTCAGTCTTGAACATTGTCGTGACGAACGACTTGGTCTGAGACTTGCCAGCGTGCATGGGGTCCGACTCAACGAGATCGATGAGTTTTTGAACGGCAATGTCGGTAGAACGTCGGATGTTTGAAAACTCTTGAGTTGAGACTTTCGAGCCATCCGGGCGGCGGATAGCGAGGTTCATCTTCGGTCGATACTGATTTTGCGCCGTGATGATGTCGCCATACTTCTTGTCAGTTGCACAATCGTTGGAGTACCATAGGACCCCTTCCACAAGGAACTGTGGCCGTGAGGGCAGCGGCTCCACGGTTTCGAGAAGACTTCCGATGGCATTGTCGTATGCAGGATCGAACTTCATCTGTTGAGATGCCGAATCACTTGGCCCCAAAGATGACGCGCGAGACTCTTCAGCGCGCAGCCCCAAAGACGACGATGGGCAAGACTCTTTAGTGCGCAGAGGAGGTGCTGTGGGGTCTAGTCATTTAGTGAATACCAGGACTCGAAAACGAAATACACACCTTGGTAACTGTCTGGGACGAGGGTATCGGTAGGGGTAAAGCCTCCTTCTATAGTTTTCATGGCAAGGGCCCTGCACACCTGGTCGAACTTTTCGCGTAATTTGAGGTAGTGGGGGTTGTAACAAAGTTCGGCGACATTCAATGAGGCAATAACATCCGGAGAGGGCCTTGGCGATGAAGACGTCTTGTACAGGAACGTGTGTGGTGCCAAATGGCCAAGACCAGAGTGTAGCGTTGCGTCAGACATGTGGGAAGGTGGGCGGGTAGCGGCACTGAATGCAGGGACGCCGGTGTTGGCGGAGTACCATCCAGCTCCAGCAAAGTTGATCGGTGGCCTTGACCTCAGTGGAGGTCTCGGCGCATGCTGGGTGCCTACAAAATCGTCATGCTCATCTTCGTCCTCGTCATAGTCAAAGCGAGAGTCCAGACGTAGGCCCGGAGGGGGCAGGTTGTCCCGATTGAAGACATCGTCCTCAAAGTCGTCGTGCATGGTTCAAGCTTGAAGAGGCTGAGGGGTGTATACGAACAGACGAACAGGCCTCTCAGAAAAGACAAAAAAAACAAGTGGTAAGTTAGGCATGTTGAACGCGAAGCGAACATGACTACCAGAACACGTGCCATTCTCACGCTCCGCACTGGAGTCCGCGCTCGCTCTCGTCCCTACCCTTGATCTACATATCTTCATCGATCCTGTGTAACTCATGCCTCCATCAGCTCAACGGTACATTTTCCCATGCTCTAAGTGTGATGGAGGGGCAAAGAGTGTCACAAAACGCACTATTGAGGCCCATCTCCGGCAAGATCAAGACTTTCTCTTGTCCCTATCATCAAATACAGATTTTGCCCCCTTCGTGCGATCGTGCATTCATCGGACAAGAGAACTTCTTTCCCAGGTCCATGGGGACCCTATACGTCTTGATACAGCACCAGTTGCTGGTGGATCTCGCCCGGAGGGCTCAGAAGGTGTGTTTTACAGTTGCTCACCCGGAGACTTAACAATTAATATTAATAATATTTTTTAACATCAAAGCGGCACACAATTATGATTACCTGGCTGACACTCACTCAGAAATTCCTGATCACAGTCAAGGGGAAGCCATAGAGCCTGGTAAGTGTTATTTTAGTGTAAAGTGGAATCTGTGCTTACTGCTGCATGGTATTAGATGATCTTTTTAGTCCTGTTAATGTCAATACAGGCATTGATCTAAGCTCTACTGATGCTGCAGTTGGTGCTGAGCCCGATTACCCAGGGATGGACCCCAACCTCTCTGACTCAGAGCTAGTGCTGCCTGAGTCCCAACCTAGCTTCTTGGATTCAGACTCTGATGATGATGGTGATGATGACTCTGGCTCACCTCAGCTTCATCCTGCTATGGTACTTCCCCCAGTAGGGCATACGGACACTTTGGACCATGGCCTTTTGCTTAGGGGAGAGCCAGATGGTACTAATTTTGAAGGAGATGAGGCCCTTGCTGCTGAAGCTGCTGACTTACCAGAAGTCATTCAAAAACTTCGGAAGCAACTTTTATCTGGCTACACACATCCTAACCACCCGCCTATTACTGACGCCAGAGGCCGTACACTTACCCCAGATGAGGAGCTTTCATTGAAGCACTACATTGCATGGGCTGACTCTCGCGGTACTGTCAAGGCATACAGGCTCCATGCACAGGTCCTTCAGGAGGCTACAGGTGCTGACATCCTTAGCTTGTATATGGCGCGAAAGCTTGCCATGGAGCTTACAGGATTATCCTCTCAGCTGGTTGACATGTGTCCCAGAAGCTGCATGGCCTTTACTGGAGAGTTCAAAGACCTTCAGTCATGCATCTATGTTCGCGACAAACGGCTTGGGCTATGTGGTCAGCCACGCTATGACAAGAATGGTCATCCAAGGGCTCAAATGCTCTATACCCCCATTGCCCCTGTTATTCAGTCACTTTATATGAACAAGACAATGGCAGCAGCCATGCGGTATCGGCATCACCATCTACAAAAGGCTTTGAACAAGCTGAAGCCAGATTCCTCCCCCACTGAATACTCTGATTTTTCTGGCTCTATTAGCCATATTAATCATTTCGAAAACCATTTATTCCAATCTGAGACTGATACTGCAATAACCATCTCAGGTGATGGTGCCCAGCTTACTATGAAGAAGCAGTCTGATGTCTGGGTCCTCATTGTCACAATCTTAAACCTCCCTCCCAACATGCGATCTAAAGCTGCTAACATCATCATTCCACTTGTCATCCCTGGGCCCTCCTCACCTGGAAATGTGGAGTCATTCATTTATGTCCTCTATGAGGAGCTTGCAAAGCTTAGTGTTGGTGTATGGTCCTTTGATGCACTTAAAGGAACACACTTCCTCTTGAAGGTCTATCTTTGTGGTGTTCTTGGAGATATGCTTGGTTCTGCAAAACTCAGCAGAATGGCGGGACATATGGCTGTACATGGGTGCCGTTTTAGTATGGTGCGGGGTGCACGTGCTAGTAAAGACAGAGGTATGAGTATTCAGCTTGAATATTATTTTATCATTTTATCTTATATATTATCTCATAGGTGCTAAATCCCAGTACTATCCCTTCTCCCCACCTCAAAAAGAAGAGATCAATCGTGATCGCCCTGACTATGACATTTTTTCCTTGCCACTTCGGACTCTAGAGGACTACTGGGAAATTACCAAGAAGCTTGAAGCTGTAAAGAGCAACAAGACACAGTATGCGGCAATTGTGCGGGAAACTGGTGTCTCTGGTCTTCCTATTTGTGCTGCCAGCCCTGCCTTCTCACATCCATTCTTTTTCCCACTTGACCCCTTCCATCTCTTCTATGAAAACTGCATGCCACATATCTGGGATATATGGACTTCATTCAGCTCCAACTCAGAACAGGTCTACATGAGTCCAGATATTGCTTCAGCACTTGGAGCAGAGGTTGAAAGTGCTATGGCGACACTACCTTCATCCTTTTGTGGACCTATTCGGGACCCTCACAAAAAGCGCCAAAGTCAATACAAAATATATGAGTGGATGGCCCTTCTCCACTGGTATATTGTCCCTATGGCATGGGAGCTTGGATTTGACCCTGAGGTGATCAAGAACTTTGCCATATTCTCCAATGTGGTAGAGTATGCCATGACAACTGTCACTAGAACAGAGGAAGATTTATCCAAGCTTTATAAGAAGATTGCCCTTTTTCTTCAAGGATTTGAAAGCCTCTATGTTGGCAATGATCCATCCAAAATTCCCCGCTGCTGGCTATGCATCTTCCAGCTTATTCATGTTCCCTACCATATTTCATACAATGGCTCTATCAGATTTGGCTCTCAAGCTACATGTGAACGGGCCATAGGAGATATTGGACATGGCATCAGGTCCAAAAAATCCCCCTTCAAAAATATAGTCTCATACACTACAGACAAGCAGTCTGTTAGACTTCTACATCTTGCCTATCCAGCACTCTTCCCCACACCTGAAGAAAGGGTCCAAAAGACTTCCCTATTTAAATCAATTAGCAAGAAGAACATTGATTCAAAGCACTTACAGGCAATCAACATCTCTTACCCTGAAGTACAGGGAAAAGAAGTCATGTGTTGGGGAAAGTGCCCTCTTCCCAATCACACCCTTACAAGCCAGCTCTTTGAGCTTTCAAAAAAGCACACTTCCCGATCCTCAAGGTACTTTGAAGCTCAGCTAAAGATGTCACAGCCTGAGTCAAGAGATCAGCCCATAGACGAAACAGTACTAGAGGTGGAGGAGAACAAACCAATATTTGGAGAGGCCTTGGCCTTTTATACTGTTGCCGGCCTCTCCCTTGTTGCCTATTATCCCTTGATAGAGCGCCACCAGCTATTTGGGAGGTGGTATGGGAAGTGGTCATCAAACGTCTATGTGCTCGAAACATCAGCAATAGTAAGCCTCATTGGGATTTGGACTTACAGTAATCATGTCCATATATTGCGTCGACATCCGGGACTTACCCTACTAACACCGGATGAATGTGGTCTTGATACCGAGGTCGAGGCGATTTGATCTTACCTGTATATATATTTAGTCATGGGAATGGAAAAGAGTTAGCGGAAATAACTTACAGCCAGCCAAGGAATTCGTACCAGGCGTGTCCGAGTTTTTGCCGAGCCTTGAATATCGCCGGGATCTATGTTGCACACAATAAGTCTTGAGAATGGGGACAGTGAATGCATAGCGGGGGACCTACCGAGAAGCGTCGGGCTGGCACTTTGAGGTTGTGGTCCACAAGCGTCCGGTCTTCTGATCAAAAGTTTGATCAGAAGCCTGAGACCGGCAGCCGGAGCGGCTGTGCAGCGGCTGGGGGCTTGGGTGAAAAGCGTCAGCAAGAGTTGCTGACGCTGGGACGGGGTGTCGCGGCAGAGGCTGCACACTGCGCCATCACGCAGGAGACGAACGTCGATGAACCCGTGCCTATGCCGCAGGGTTGGTGTTGACTGGAAAGGGAATGGCGACGACAAGGCCTTGAAGTTTTGAGCGCTTCAAGACTTGCCGCCGGCGCGGCTTAGCTCGGCGAAGGGATCTGTATCGAGGGCGTCGTGGCCATGTTGGTCATTGTGGCCGTCGTCGCACAGTGTCGAATATGGGGCCGAAGCATTCTCTGAGACGTCTAATCGCGGTCGCGGCGTCGGACCTGGAGGGTTCAGAGGACAGCGCTTCGCACGACCCTGTGCATCCAGTCGGAAGTTCGGAACTTGAAGCCCCAGTTGATGGCAGCTGAATCTGCACGGGGGCTGGAGGTCGAGGGAGAGAAGGAGCCCTGCCGTTGTCGTGTAGAGATATCCGTGGTCATCCGAGTCGGCGTCTCGCGTCGCATTCCCACCGTTCTCTGAGACGTCTAATTGCGGTTGAACTGTCAGACCCAGAATCAAAGAGTGACACTGGTAGAGGAGACGGCGCTCTTGTACGAACCTGTACATCCGCTAGCCTGTTGATCAAATCCTCGAGACGTTGCAACTGTTCAACTAGTTCTGCGTTGTCTTGTGTTCAGGGAACACGTTGGCAAAATGCTGACAGTTAGCTATGCCCGGAGTCACGGGTACGGCCCTCAGGCCAACGGTTGTACTCGATACAGTTGGCGCGCTGATGGCGTAAGTGACACAGGGTGTGATGTCCGGGAGAGATATTCACCTGACAAGGGAGGCGAACGCGGGATGGGGATGACTGGAAATATCTGAGACCAAGAGCTGGATGGTGATGACGGATGGGCGACGATCTTCCAGGAGAATACGATATAGGATAGACGGAATGTCCGGCTCGATCTCTAACGGCTAAGTGGGGCCCGGGGATGGATAATCGCTCCGCGAGGTTCACCGATATGACGTTGCTTCCGCCAATAGAGCAGGTCCTTGAACTACCTCATTTTCGTGAATGTAATCAGCCAGATTGCGAAGTTCGTTCTGGATTTCTCCCAAGATGGTCGTGAACGCCTTGATTGTCGCGTTGTCGTTCCCAACGCCGCGTGTGTATTGAAGGAGCCGGTTGACATTATCCGTGATGACGACCCTCAGACTCTCCAACCGAACACGGCAGCAGTGGCACGGAAGGTGAATGACGGCGTTGGGACATGTGAATGGCGCCACGGCGCGAGATGGGGTGGAGGTGACCGGCTCGTGCAGCAGATGGTCGTCGATAGTCCCGTCAGTGAGCCGGGCAGGCTATAGGTGCTAACACCGTCGTGGGAGACAGTGCTCGAAGGGAAGGAGAGGGATCGGTCGGAGGAACGGTCTGTGATAGAAGAGCTGAGCGGGCAGCATCCCTCCACCAGAGACAGGGAAAAACTCACATCCGCTGCGTCTGGGCTGCCCAACTGTACATCCCCTACATGTCCCCCAAACCATCGTTGCCTTGATCGTTATACTGTATCGTCCGTTGCCCTTATCGCCTCCACTGGTGTTGTTGGTGTCGTCGAGACTGGACAGCTAGGGGCAGTGAGTATTACGAGGATCCGCATAGGAGCACCATGAAGACCCACAGAGGAGAGAAAAGGCGGAGAAGACAAGAGCATTGCGGAGATCCGCATAGGAAAGAAAGACGACGACGGTCGAGGCGATCAACAGGCCGACCGCCGTTATGGACAGTGTTGCCTTAGATAGAATGCAGCCAACGTTCAAGCATGTCGAGGATTCTACGCTTGAAAGTGCCCCAGAATCCCAGATTGCCGAGAAGTCGAGAGACCTGATTACAACTTTGGCAGGGGTCGGACTCGTGCTGGTATTGTTGTACGCGCATTTTCCCGCTCGGACTTGACTCAGCTACAATACTCTCCACTGAACCTCCCAACGGTCTCGTTCCTACAATCTTCTCGTCTCTCCATCTTGTCCTCAAAATCTTGTTGTCTCTTTCGTCGTCGCGTGGTCGTTCCTGTTGCCTTCGTCGGACGCCCTCGTCGCCCATAGCCTCGAAGATCAGGACGGCTACATTCCGAACTCAATCGCTGCGTCGTCGGCCTCCAGCTTTCCACCCTAACCGCCATCTTCCACCCATTCATCAGTGTTCGTTCATCAAGTTGACCTTGTCGCATCCTATTGATTTTGTCCATGCCTTCGTCTGGCCGATCAGCACCGCGCCTCCATTTCCGCCCCCATTCCTTTGATTGATTTCCCTAGCTTCGCTCCCTTTGTCTCGGGCAAACGTGCGCTCTCATTTTTCTTAACCTTTCTAACCACTCTTTAGTGCACGTCGTCGACGCCATCCGCGTTGCTACTTCGGCCATACTTCATTCATTCTTCCGCACCTTCGCTTCCCCATGGACCCTGATCGATGCCCGACCCCCCGCTCCTCTCTTAATTTTCTTGTATTGGTCGTACTAGCGTTGCAGGTTTTCATGCTGTCGACGCTACTATAGTCCCACCCCCGACGTTCCGTCTTCCATCATCGAAATCGGATTCCTCATATCCTCGACTCTTTACTTTACTTTTCCCCATCTCAATTCACACAGCTTCTCATCACGTCTTCGTCCTGCAACGCTACATGACATTATCGACTGGATGAATATCGGGATCCCTCAGACTAACCGGAGCAAAGGTGATCCGGAAACGATCGCATACGCCGAGCCTCTATTCAACATCATGCCTGCCTTGGCGGAACGCTTCTATCGAGTGTTGCACAATCTGTCCACCCACCCCCACACATCTGACTTCGTGATACCTTCGTACCCGTGAGAATTTCACCGTCCTTCTGTTGGTCACACTCCCTTTCAAGCCCAACTGGATGAATATCGGGATCCCTCAGACTAACCGGAGCAAAGGTGATCTGGAAACGATCGCATACGCCGAGCCTCTATTCAACATCATGCCTACCTTGGCAGAACGCTTCTATTGAGTGTTGCACAATCTGTCCACCCACCCCCATACGTCTGACTTCGTGATACCTTCGTATCCGTGAGAATTTCTCCGTCCGTCAGTTGGTCGCACTCCCTTTCAAGCCCCCATCATTCCCCATTCCCAACGTCGAGGTCCAGTATTCCGATGGTTCAAGAGTTGCCACCACCGATCGAGCCCTCACCTCCTTCCTTCGGCTGCGATCCTACATCTTCGACCTTGTCACATTGGACCTTCACTCGCTCACTAATCGCGGCCACTTCAAGGGCGTCTCAGAGCTGCTCGAATTAATCTATGGAAACGACCAGAAACGGGCCAAGGTAATGCTCGCGGCGCCTCGCGCACACGGAGGAAGAAGACGAACCTCGGGGCTTGTGGTGGGTTAGTTACACGGAAGGGTTGCGTTGATTTGGATGTTCGTAGGTTTTTTTTTATTTAGATCTAACACAGTTGTAGTCTGCACGGTAAATAGATACACCGAGTTGTGAATAGAATACGCGGATTACATTTTGAGGTGATCACAAGCGAGCTTCATTATGTAAAAATAAGAAGGTGCAATTTCGAGTCCATAGTATTCTAACACCTGACTAGACCTGACTAGGCCTGACTACAAAACGACTGCCAAATGACTCTCGTCCGGCCTGGTCGGACTTGTGCAAAAATTCTGACTGTGGCGGACTCGGCTTGACCCGAATTGACCCCAGCCGACCGCATCCGGACCACCGCTGACTCATTCCCACTTTTTCGTTTTTACTGAGGGTCATGCGTCACGTCATTACGTCATTACGTCACGGTCGATGTCCAAAATATTAGACGGTCTGAGGCAACGAGCGGAGGCGTAGAGCATATGTGCGAATTCCTAATACTAGACACGTGGTCAATGTTTGCTACCGTTTGCAGCTCTGGTCCATTAATTGGATTCAACACCTATTCACCCATTACTCTTTGCGAACACAGGCAATACCAGCTGTCCCAAAAAGTTTGTTCATTATTCACAAATGTCTTGTAATCGTAAGCAGTACTGTAACTTTGAACGTTTTAGGGAAATACGAATGTTGCCGATGTCGCTATCTCCCAAACAAGACTAGAAACCGGACAAATAAGGTTAAAGTCGACAGAGTCAACACAGAGCGAATGAAAAGTTGCGTTCCGGTCTTGGTTCCGGTCGTACGCTTCCTGTTATCCCTTGCACTAATCCGAGACAGACTTACAATACGCGTGCAAGTGTGGGCCCTTGAATACCGGTTCGAAATGTTCCACAACTGCCAGATCTCCTGACCTGCATACGGGGCCTTCTTTAGCGATGAAGTAACATGAAAAAGACAAGGCGCAATCCGAACCTTTTCGCGTCCAAAGTCACGTCAAAACGACGGAAGATGCCGGCAATGACGAGATACAGATTGCAATATGCCAAGTTCACGCCTATACAGCTTCGCGGACCTTTCGAGAACGACACCAGTGAGGCCTCAAGTGTCTTTGCGTCTTCTCCTAGCCAGCGCTCTGGGACGAACGCATCCGGGTCGGGGAACACCGCGGGTGAACGGACTACACAAAGGAACCATTGGGCGACGACAGTCTGCGATCCCGTGAGCATGCACCGGAACCGGCTGAGCCACATAAGCAAGGACTTACTCCGCCAGGAACGAAAGTTCCGGCTATCGTCGCTCCTTCTGGGGGGACAACGCGCGGCAGCGCTGCGCCTCCTGGAAACATGCGAAGCCCCTCTTTGATAACCGCAGTCTGCAAGAGGCCACTCAGGACTCGAACTAAACCAGCTACCGGTGTAAGGACTTGCCAGGGACGGTAGCTTTTCGACGACTTCGTAACGCGGTACCTCTTCCAGAACTGGCCACGCTGTACGCAGTTCGTTTACAAGTCGTTGCTGTATTTCCGGGTTGTGTAATACATGATACGAAATTGTCGTCGCGGCGATTGCGGTCGTGTCCGAGCCGGCACTGAATAACGCCAGCGCTTCATGCCACAAGCTCAGCCTGGAGGGCAGTGGTCTTCCTTTATTAGCATCGGGATCCAACAGCGAATGATAAATGGTTTTGTGAGGCGCATCTTCAAGGCTGGCTGGGTTACGCAAGATTTCGTCAATCTGGTCCATCAATGACTATTGGGGGAGCGTGTCAATTGTCGCTTTTGCTTTAGGGCGAATACTCACCGCGTGGATGAAAAACGTTGCCCTTGTCATGGGGGAACCGAAATTCTTACCAACCCACATAGGAATGTAACGCGTCATCTTCACTAAAGTCCTCGAATACTTGCTCACGGTAGTGATAGCTATGGCCACTTGGGAAGCAATGACAATATCAGACTGAAAGTCCGGCACTTTGGTCGTGTCCCAATTTTTCGCGTAGCAGAAGGCCATGATTACGTCGACACCAAAACTCTGATAGCCCAGCATGAGATTGCTAGACTTTCCTTTTATATCACCTAAACCAAGTCTAAACCACGACGCAGGTTTGAATCAAACGGCTCTCTTACCTGCCGCAAATTGATGAGCCAAGGCACCGCAAAAAACGTTCACCTGAAGGATAGATAAGAAAATGTGATAGTTTCCCCATCAGCGGGACTGCGTCCTACCCGTTCCTGTATGACATCCTGCATTTGGAGTATCGATGTCCTGGAGAAGAAAGGGGCGATAATATCTCTACGCTGTTTAGCGTCAGAGTAGTGTATGGAGCCGAATGATGATGTATCTTGGTTGAAAGCGCTGTAAAGCAGGTGGTCCTTGTCCCACTTGTTCCTTTGGTTGTATATGTCGCTATACGCAGCGGGATTCGAGAAGTGAAGCTGCGAGCAAGGTAATTTGGGTGTTAGAAGGAAGAAAGCAGAGCATTCAGTTGACTTGTACGAACCTCGTTAGGGGTCAAACGAACAATCTCTCCTAGAGACAAAAGTATATCGAGGGAAGTCACAGCTTGGATAAGAATATTGCGCACCGTATTGTCGATGAAGTTCTACGCGCAAGTCGCTCAATGACTCTCCTTTGATGATCTCGCGATACGCCAACCATAGCCTGGAACAGGCGGCAAGCTTGGGTCCAGGAAAGTGGGAGAGTGGGTGGAAATATAGGTTGTATACGATTCGCCAAACGGAATAGGTCAGGATGGCGGCAAGCGCCGTGACATAGCCTGGCAGGGAGAAGAGAACCATGGCGATGGGGATGGCCCTTGTCCTTGCCTCGCGATTGGTTTAAAAGGGGGGTCAATGTAGGCCCGTGACCAACCCATATCTGTGACTCATTGATGGCAAGCTGGTGCCACAGAGGTTTAACCGCCATGGCGTCTGTTTAGGCGCAGCTGCGGTCCAACTAATGGAAGCTACTGCAGTGGTAAGTCAGTTTCGACTTGCACCGCCAAGCTGACACTGGTGTAAATTGAACCTGCGTTGTTTCTCCTAATGGAAACAATGCTCACGGTTAAACTTGTAAACGTTGTCACTCACATTGGAAGGTGTCAGTCACTGTCAGACCAGATTCGATGTTCCACGTAAGAGACTATTACTGTCAAGATTACTGATTACTGTACTTATTAGCTTCGCAGGCGTGCCGCATTTGTCGACGTGGGTCACGGCAAATGCCGTGAGCTAATCACGAGGTCTGATCACACTCTCGCCCTTGTTCTCGCCAGTCACTGGAAATTTATAACTTTCAGGGGGGACGATCCCCAAGAGTCTTTACCAGTGGACGACATCGGATAACCGTAACTTCTATTCGCTATGCGACGTCAATGACATCTGGCTTCCATACCGCCCGCATCCAACTTTTGTCAGCTCGGTCGCCAGTACATGCGCATCAGAAATAACCCGAAAATCCCTTGAAACGCCCGCATAGGAAATCCAAAAGGCACGGAAGGAAGATCGTCGGGATGGAAAGGCGACGGAGACAGTGTGTTGGTCCTCGTCATGACGGCGTCGTTCTACTATAGATGCTGAATTCCAAGACACCTCTCGGCACTCTCAGGCTGGGCTCGTGTGGAATGCGATCTACCATCTCTACTCAGCTCACGGCCACATCCATCATTCCCACACACTTTCCTACTGCAGTTCCATTCTTCTTCTGGGAGCGTCCTTGGGAGCGTCTGCGTTAAGCCCCGAAAATAACAGCAACATCGTTCACTCATAGGACCTTTACCATTTACCGGAAATCTGCTCTGATCGAAGGTCCCGTCCAGTGAGGTATACATAAGGCCCCGTCCGGCACCCAACGTATCTCGCCTATCTGCAGCTCGTCTCGTCCGCCTGCAGGGAGTAGGACTGCCGGACTCTGCCAGCGGAAACTCCGCGAGGGATAAGGGAACACCCAGTGGCGTGCCACTAGCCATGAACTGGGAAGCGGTAGTTAGCTGGCATAAAAAATGATGTGTACCGCAACAGACGTGGGTGTATAGCGGGGTGCAGAACGTTTTAACATACCCCGAGCGGGCGGCGATCGTCAGTGAGGATGCCTGAGCCTACCTCCGTAAATGCACCGCGGATGAGCCCTAGGCAATGTCAGTCCTGGATCCGTCCCAATGGTCCACGTCTACACGCCAAGGATATGTGAAAACAGGGGAGATGTGGAGAGGGGAAGAAACAGAAGCACGTACCACAAACCGCGCAGAGGCGGCGGACATCCGGCACTGGCAAGGAAAGATCAAGCTGCACATACAGCGCGTGTGCGCGCGTCTGGTCGGGTTATATGCAAGTTATATGACCGCGGCGGGCTTGAGGACTGCGCATATACGGGGCGTGATGAGCGCAAAAAGCCACGCTGCGGTAGTAATGCTGTGCCTGTTCTCGTTCCCGTACTGGTGGCAGCATGAGGGCCATGGCGCCGAGCGTGAGCTGCATGTGGCGCGGCCGGACGGTGATGGGGGCATCGAGCCCATCATCGATGGATTGTGCCCGAGCTAAGCCGTATGAGCGCCTACACGGCTGTCATTGGAACTCGGCGCCGAAGTAAACGGGGAGAACCTGAGCGAGGAAGTGGGTCGGTGGCAAGTGTAACTCGGGCGAGAGGACACCGTGACCTTGGGAGGTGAATACAAAGGTGAATGTGTTGGGTGGCGCTGCTAGACGCCAGATGCGGAAGGGTAGCTTTGGACCGTCTTTGCCGGTTGAACTTGTCGAAGTCTCGGTACTTTTAGCCCGTCAGAGTTTGTCCAGGTTGGAGATGCGATCTACTGTAGCGCAATTGCAGTTTCGAGCGCATCCCTTTCCAGCCATCTCCTATGAAGCCCCCGAAACAGATATCTGTAGGGAAAAGAGGGTGAAGTGCCGTGAGGCGTGGCGTCTTCAGAGTTCGGTATTTGCACCTGAGCTTGACTCGGAACCACTCTTCTCGTTCCCACCCCTTCCCCTTCCCCCACTCGCGTCCTGATGTGCTGGCCTTCAGATGATCTCTGTCTCCGGTACCATACCATCATCGGATTGCGATAATTTCTTGACTTTCCCTCTCCTCGATGACCCGTGAGCCACCTGTGAATTTCAAACTACTGGCACAGGCCGTTGTGGGAGGTCGGCTGTGTCACACGGTGTGGCCATAAGTTTGGCGTGAGGATTGCAGATGAGTCGCAGATCTGTGGGACAGACAAGAAAGAGAACTTGAACTTGAAGGTGCTTGCCTATGAGATACGGGATAGAAGTCGTGGTAGCTGGTACATCCGGATGATATCTGTACATATGCCAACTTGAAGGGGCATGTGCATGGTGTGCGTAGAATTCACCTTGTGATCAGGGCCGTCCAAGTTTGCAGGATTACTGTACACTCAGAAGCCATGTTGCTTGAGAGTCTGACGAAATGACGGGAGATGGCGGGGTGTGTACATATGTATGCCATAGACCCCCCCCCCCCATAGTTTGTGCATAGTCCGTTCGAATAGGATGAGAGCGCGGGATCAATCAAGATACACGAAAGAAGACGCGACAGCTTCAGGGAGCTCGTTCAGAGCCACATTCACTTGTTGGCATAAGAATCATGATTCATGAACCAACACTGCGGACGGTCTGCAGCAGGTGGGACTAGAAAATGAGGCATGGCAGGTGTGCGGCGCGGCGGAGGAATTCATTGCCACAACGGCTTCTTTCGGCAGTCGGTAACAGTCGGTAGTCTGCCTCAGTTTTCCCGGTGAACAGTGGCACGAGCATGGCTCTCTCGCACACATCGTCATACTATTATCTTA
Organism: Lactarius pseudohatsudake; assembly: GCA_021525015.1. Classification (NCBI taxonomy): domain Eukaryota; kingdom Fungi; phylum Basidiomycota; class Agaricomycetes; order Russulales; family Russulaceae; genus Lactarius; species Lactarius pseudohatsudake. The sequence goes on from JAKELH010000402.1 coordinate 37,816, forward strand.
GCAAGATCACCATCGTATCTAGATGCGTCTCTGGGTATTTCCTGGCAGTTCTCGTGCATATCCCGTTGCGCGTACCGTTCGGTAGGCCTGTGGCCTTGCACTCCAACCAGGCTGACGCATGCGCGTATGCTCCTTATGGAGCCCGATCTTTCATCGATTTAGTGTTCGTCTGTGATACTTTCAGAGAGGCGGCGGGGGCTTTCTCGCTGACGATCGCCGCCCGCTCAAGTTGCGCCACTCACCATAGTATCATGTCACACAGACGTACTCTCGTGCCTGCGGCTGCGAATTGGCCGTCTCTGAGTGGTGCTCATAGCCACATTGCGCTTCCTCGATACCAACCCGCCCCCTCGATGCCAGCCAGCGGCGTCTCCCGGGTGCGCTCACTTCTCCTTTGCAACTCCTCCCCATCGCGTACGATGGCTCTGACATCGGCTCATGGGCGACGAATGAGCCGCTGAGATGCGAGATGGGTAGTCACTGGTCTACGGGATGGGCTTCGGCTTCCCCTTGGTGCTCTTATCCGTCACACACCCAACGACTTAGATTACTCTCACGGAGTCAATACAGACAGTACCATTCCTCAAATTCTGTTTAAAAGACTCGCTGCTTGACTCGCTGTAACTCTCTTCCTCCTGTAAGAGAAAGTAAAGTATCGCCCACTGGCAGGAGTCATTGATTCCCGAAGGGAAGTGTCGTCCTCCAAAAATCTGTCACATAACCGAAATCCTTGTATATCAAAGTAGCAACAACACGACGGTACAGGCTTAATCGAGGCACAGCTTAGCAACAATAGAGCAACGACAAGTAAGACGTAAAGAAAGCAGCGGTGAGAACGCTACATGGTAGTATAGCGGTACAGAGACCCCTTCTCCGAGGCTCGAAAATTGTGTGCGATGGCGGTAATCATCACAGTTTCGACAGTGAATGCTGTTTCAGGTAATATCGGCCAATTCGAGCGCAATCCATACCTTGAAACGACCACCAGGGCCAGGCTCAATCGAAACCGCGTTGATGAGTGTATCAGGATTGTTAAGGTAACGGCCAAGAAGATCCCTCAGACCGTTAACAGGCAGCATATGAGCAGCTGGGGCTGGATCGGGCCAGGCGTCGTGAAAAGCTCCGGGAGGGTCAGCCGCGGGAAACTGAGCACCATAGCCATAATGGCCATCGTGATTCTCTTGGACCGCCTGCAACAAATGATTTGGTCGGATTTATGTGTGGAGAAAGGCTCTACACACTGGAGGAAAATCATGTGCCTGTGCCGGAAAGCCCTGGGCAACTCCTACATCCCGATGCATGCGCACGTATGGATCTTCTGGATACTAGGCGAAGGTGTCACTGTCAGACGGGGTGCTCAACACCACACCAATGAATATCGCTCACAGGTGGTGGGGGAGGGTAATAGTGTGCCGGATTGTAATTCGGTGCGCCAATGTGGCGTGGATACTGTATTTCATCTTGCTCGGCCACGTTTCCCAGTGGCTGAGGGACTCCCTCCTGCCGATGGATGTCTTGCTGGTCATCACCGGCGACATCGGGAAAAACCTCCCGCGTTAGCGAGAGATAATTTCGTTAGGTTACGTTAGGCTAACAAAAAATTATCGTTAGCCTAGATTATCAGAATTAAGATGCCCCCCTCTGAATTTATCAGTATTAGTAGAAATTTTCTGATAATTGAGCGATAATTTATATCCAAGCAAATCATAATTGATTGGAATAATGTTTGGCTTCGCTCATACGACGTTATTGCACAAATACTATCATTGCTAGGCTACATACAGCAAGCGGTGTAGTTTAACTAGACTAACGAATACAACACCTGTCGTTGTTGTCATTGTCATCACCGTGGCTGTCGTGTTCACCGCTGTCAGGCTTAACCGTTGTCATAGTCTTTCGCCATTGTCATCGTCTTCGCTGTGGTTGCCAATGTCATCGTCATGGGTGTACGGGGCTTACATTGGACCCCTTGGCGGTGGTGATCAGTGGCTTGGTTGGATCTGCGTGGGGCAGCGGCTTCGGTCGTGGCATCGATGATGGCGGGTGATGTGCCAGGCACCTGTGTAGGAGGGTCTGGTCAATTAGTTCTGTAGGAGGGTGACGGAGAAATAAAACTTATGTTTATGTTTTCGCCATTGCGGAGTTTGCATGTCGTGTCCTGGCTGTTGGGTCCGCTGTATGGGGGAAGAATAGAAGTGGGACAGTGGTGTCGGAGATGGTAGCCTGAGGTAAACTATTTGCATGAAGGGGGAAAAAAAAACCGAAATGGGGTTGTCGAGAGAATGTGGAAAGCTTCCCACGATCGGTCTACTGTAATCAACAAACGCGACTTCTCTAAGTTAAAACGGAATGATCCTCTCTTTTTGGTGTGAAGGTCAGCGCCGTCAGTAGTGTCTTGTGAACGTGTACAGCAAGTGCACACTGGCTCGTAGGTAGCTAGTCAGTGAAAGGCGCAAAGCAGGTGGGTTTAGGCTTACATGTGGTACTGATGACGTGGCAATAATTGGGGCAGTAGCAGCAAGGGACAACTTGCCGTTGATGGGTGACGTTGCCTCCTGTGGTAAGTGGATGGCTCTGGTCAGCAGCCACAGGGCGTTGTGGCACGGCAGCTGTGGCAGTGAGAGGGAACTAGGAGGGTCTGCCTGTGGTCGACATCAGTTCGTTCAGTAGGAGGGCGACTGAGAAATAAAACTTATGTTTTCTCCCATTGCGGGGCTTGCGTGGCATCCTGGCTGGTTTGGGTCTGTTTTGTGGGGGAAAAATATAAGTGGGACAGTAGACTCGGGTGGCAGCGGAGATGGCAGCGTGAAGGGAGGAAGTAAAAAGAACCGAAATGGAATTGTCGAGGGAACGGGGAAAAGTTTCCCACGATCAGACAAATGCGACTTAGTATTTTTTTCCCAAGTTTTTTCCCCACTCTCTTCCCTTGAAGTCCACACCACACGCAGAGTCGAAGCCGACTAGCTACACCGGCGCCTTCTTTGGCGCCTTCGTGCTCGCCGTCTTCTTACTGCCGTGGGGCATCTGATAACCCCACCACCTCAATAGCAATTTAAATAACAACAAGCCAGGTGTGGGCCCTCCGCAATACCGGCTGCACGATCCCAACACCAACGACATTGACGCCTGTCGGAGGGTTCCCCATGCAGTCTCAGCCATGAGGCTCATGGCGATGCTGCCATTGCCGCCGACATCTACATATGTGTCCACTCGGCCTGGGCACTCTGCCAATGGCACCAGTCACAACGACGCTACCGTGGTGTATGACCCCAACCCCGACTGCAGCCACTACGCCGTCACCACCGGGGCACTCCAACGCAAAATGGAGTCTTTAAAGTGCAACCTGATGACCGCAATAACTATGCGACAACCACGACAGTAGTGATTACGACAAAAACGAGGCAGCAACTGTGACCAAGATAGCAGCGTGACTGCGATGACGACCACAAGCGACCAAGACCTCAACAACGAAGACGACTACGACCACAATTCGGACTGCAGCGACGACGACATCGAATCGACCACAACCACCTAATGTATAAGGTGACTACATTGATGCACGATGGCCGGAGGCGTGCTGCTGTGATCCGGTTCAGTCCATTATTGGTAGTGTTCATTTACTTCCATGATTTGGACCTATTACTCCCCCTAATTGGAACTGTTTTATGGTCTTGGATCGTTGCAGTAGCTTCTATGTAAACCCGTTCAGTGATAGGCATAATTTTCTCATATTTCGTAGTAATATTCCGAAAATTTACGGCTAGGCTAACATCGGCAAAACGACCGGTGAGGCTTATGTCATATTATTGATGCATTATTGTCGCGTTACCTGTCTTACTTCGCCTAACAATAAGTTAGAGTCTCGCTAACTCTCGCTAACGCGGGAGGTTTTTCCTGATGGATATGAGGGTTCTAATGAACAATAGACATGGGTGAGCGCTTGTCATGGGTGATACAGTGGGAAAGGCTGACCACAACACGCGGCTGAACATGGCCGTGTGCTTGGTGGAGAGGAGGAAGAGGGAATGCATTTGCTGGGAGGTGGTCGACTTGTTGATATGGAGCTCGATGACTCGGATGGGCCATTTGATGCAGCGCAAGCTGGAATGCGAGTGTGTGATCTATGTTGGGGGAATCAGAAGAAACCCTGGTTGGGTTGTAGTTCCATAGTAGAACCAGAGTTTTATAACGAGGTAGTGGGCGCTTTTTTTTTACCGCAATAGTGGCGGGAGGTGTTCCTTTTTTGAGGGGGTATTTTTGATGGGGTATGCTGACTAGTGCGGTGCGCACGTGTGGTCCTAAAAAGTCATTTTTTTCCTTTTTTGGGTGTGTGCGTGAATTCATTGCATCTACAGCACACCGTGGTACTGTAGTAGTGTCACGTGTGACCCGAAAATTCCGATGGCGTACGTCTCTCCGTCCTCCCCTTCGTGCCCCTCCTCTCAGTATCCTGTCCCTCCCTCAACTTCATCTGATAAACAGTGATATATGTGCTGGTTCGTGGCTTTCATTCCAACAAGCATACTTCAAGTTGCCTCTAAACAAGCTCCTTGGAACTGTCGCATCTTCTTTGATTATCAATCCCGGGCTCAGCCATTCCGCGCATACACACACATGCACCCCCAATCTCTCCACCATCTCATCAGAGTCGCGAACAACATGGACTCCGAGCTCGATCCTGCAAGCTAGGACGGTGTTAATCACAAGGTGCAGAGGATAGTCCACGTGCCAGTGTCCCATCCATGATGGTAGAGTCTAGATGTCATCCCGATGTCCCTCAGTGATTCCGAACAACACCTCTGTAACTATGACTTCTACCCTGTACTTAATACGTGAGCACCTTCAAGTTCCCGGACTTATCTTCCATTGATCCCACATATCTGTGACAAGTCTGTGATCCTCGCGCCAGACTTATGGCCACACAAAGACACCTCCTACAACGGCCTGTGCCAGTAGTTTTGGGATTCATAGGCGACTCGCCAAGACAGTCGGCTTGTTGCGCCGTTCGTCAAGCATCTCGGCCTGAGTCGATTTGGTATCTGGATGTGTAAACTACCTGGAGGACTCGAACGTAGAAGAAAGTTCTTCCGGATCATAGTTGACCGTAGAGCCTACTTTGTATTGAAGAAGTGGGCGGGACAGTCGTACCAGGTTGAGTGGGAACGTCCGAGAGGAGTTGAGTTTTTGGTCTATCCTTGGAGATCAAGTTGAAGATCCAAGCTACAGTCAGCATCATCGAGCGTGTCCCGTCTCGTGAAGTCTCAGAAACAAATAACAGAAGGTAAAAAAGGGTGAATCGGTGAAGCTGTCATCCGTCACCAATTTACGACTTCTTCGAGACTGACTTCGGAGAAATAATCGTGATTTCTGAGTTGCACTGTGCGGTCTCTGGGTTTGCTTCCCAGGTGAGACACAGAGGTCTTGTACGATAACTCACGGAGAAAACTAGCTTGAGTTTTGCGGACGCAACCAAAGTTTTATATCCGCGTTCTTATAAATGGCATCTCAGTCCCATATTCGTATTCAAGCATTTCATAATACCGTATCTTTTTGCTTTCAACAAGCGTCGTGTTGCGCGTACTCCATCCCCAGGTATTTTGGAAATTGGAAGCAACAGCCGTCCTCGGCGACTAAGTGTAACGTCGAAATACTCAAACTACACCCTACTTGTAGTCCAACGCGAGGTTTCGTTGAAACTTGGAAGAACGTGCTTAAGAGGAGAGAATAAAAACTATCACCCCAGGTTGACCATGACATTCGGCTTTGCTTTGGTCAACCCATGCCGGAATTTGGCCAAGTCACACTGGGCGGGTGGTGGCGGGGCCCCGGGCCCAGCTGGCACTTCACACGCTGGGGGAAGAGGAAAGGTTACAGTAATGCCGTACAGTAACGATTCCATCAACATCGGATTGCGTCACATGATTGGACAGCCTTTTGCTACAATCAGCAACCCGCATAAAAGCCTCTTCCAGCACTAGGCGCGCCATCTCGCACAGCTGCAGCTCATCTGTCGTCCATCTACTGAGGGGTACACACGCGACTGAGGGGTCACGCAAGTGAAATGAGCACACCGGGGAGCACAGCGCTGGCCGGGCATCAAGCCGTGGGTGGCGTTGAGGAAGTGTGAAGTGTGTCTACAGACGCCACTCAGAGTCGACCAATGCGCATGCATGAGCGTCTTTGCGACATGACGGAGAATATTGTGGTACTTTGAGCGGGTAGAAATTGTCAGCGAGAAGGCCCACATCTCTGAATGCATCGTGGACAAGCACTAAGTCAAATTAGCTGAATACCGCGCTAGCACGCCATATAATTAGGGAATATGTGGAGAACGGGAGGGGAGGTACACCACAAACGTCACGGAGCGGCAGCCATCCTATGATTAGACTCTGCACAGACCACACCGGAGCACGTTAGTTGGGCCGCATGACTACCTCCCGGGAAGCACACAATGGGGCGCGGGCGGGGACTGTGCGGATGCAAAGAGTGAGGAGCGCACAGTGCCGCTCTGAGGTGGCAACGTCGAGTTCCTGATCTCATTCGGACACCACAAAGTCCACGAACAACCCGCTGGAGGCAGTCACCCGACTGTGAGAAGTAGCCGGGGGAACTGGACAACGGAGGGACCGAACGCATGGTGCTGCGGAGGTCAGTGTGTGGCCGATGAGGAGTGCGATAAGAACGGGATGGGTAGGGTATTGGCAGTGGGGGGGCCACATGGCCGGCGGGTGGTGTCGCAAGATGCGGGAACCTCACGTCAAGGACCCAAGGTGAATGCTGCGGCCGTCGTTGATGCGTTGACGATTTGAGTGGGGGCCACTACCTTCAAATGTCTGGCCCCACGGACTGCCACGCCCAAGGTCACGTTGGTGAACCTTTTAGTACTACTGTGTATAAGGGAGCTCAGGCTGGTAATCGTCTAATGATATCTGGATTGCAAGGCAAGGAAAATAAGGCAAGGCACAATCACGATTCTCCGACAGCAGTTTGTCGAATCAAAACAAAACAAAACAAACAACCCGGAATCGACACCGCTTTGTCATGGTCATGGAGCCTGTAGCGATCGGCCGTGGAACGCGGCAGAGGCCGGGGATGGTGAAACCAGAGGGCGCCAGAGGGCGAATGCAGTTTAAGATCTTCCCAGGGCATCATGGGGGGATGTTTCAAATGCGTAGGTCATTAACTGAGAGGTTGCATCCTGGGTGGTTCTGATCCGGCTATGGTCCCATTCAGTGGTTGGGTGTCAGTGCTAGCGGAGCCACGAGAACGGTATTGATGTGACATCAAGCCGAGTGTGCCGATTGGACAAAACATAATAGACAAAACATTGATGTTGCCTAATTAGATAATAAAAATATATTTATTGTTTTGTTAAGTTGTGTGAACATCTTAAAAAAACATATGAGATTTATGTTTGATGACTAAAGACAAAGCATACGATTAAGGAAATAGCTTTTTTTGATAAAAGTATTTTATTTGCGCTTACTAAGAGTAAAGCTTACTGAGCTCGAATGCTGTTCGGGGACGCCCGTTTTGTAAGGACAGGAAAAACGTGATGTTCTTGGCGCGGGTACGGCCGCTGTGTTTCCGCATCCAGTCACGTCCCCAAAAGGAAGGTGACATAGGTTTCCATGGCCGATTAACAGCCATGAAAAATGGCCGATTAACAGCCATGAAAAACTAGGAAGGTGTTACTTCATTTGAAATTGGTTATAGGCCTTTAATATGCTCACACACGAGGGGGCTAAATTACTAGAGGTGAAGGCCACCCAGTATCCTCCCCTTCCCCCTGCAACCTAAACACCTATTGCTCATCGTACCGCTAGCCCCAGATGGATAATCAATGGACAAATCTGCACACAGGCCCACAGTGCCACTACGTGGTACAAACTTTCGCATACCGTCTCTCCAAGGGCTCATTGCAATGCCTCATTCTCCAGGTCCCCCCTACTGCAGAACGTAATGACCAACCAAACGCACCTGCACACACACAGGATGCAAATGCTGCCATCCCGAATTGCCCCTGCCCAATGTGCTCTGATGCACGGCGTAGACAACCAGAGTGGTACCCCATTGAACAACAGGATCTACAACGTTTCGGTGTAAGCAGTCTTATTATTGCAATACTACACCATACCTCATCTCTTCAAAGGATGTTGTTGCTCCATTTGTGAATCAAGGTCAACGTCCCGACAATCGACAGGAAACCGCCTTGGGCGCACCTGACCGCGTGTGGGCACAGATAGCCCATCCCGAAACTGTCGTGCGGGAAAATTACTCTCCTCCACATACATACACATTACTGAGGTTTTGGCATAGGGGATCCAAGATAACATCGGCTATGCACCTTTCCCAGAGAGAGGCGGCCCTCCCAACATAGGGTTGCTCCAGGCTCCGATCCTCGACGCGTCGATAGCGGAGGGTCGTAGGCGTCTGGCGGGCCGCTACCTCAACAACCCAGATGCATACGTAAGGATGATCCGCCTGGAACCGGGCCCGTCCGGTCAGTTCCGAATCATCATCACGCTTGAAATGGCCAACATACTATGAGGCTATAGCGAAAGGAAACAAAGAACCATATAGGACGGTTCCTTGTGTAGATAGATGTACTGAGGATTTTCAAGTTGCTTTGCTGTCTTCGTCGCGTTGAATGTTTCTTGGTTTGTACCTCGTATTTCCGGAGTTTCCTCCTTATATAGACCAATTTTTTGTGCGAGTATCTCAGAGTCAGTACATGGTACGCGAGCGCAAAAAGGCCTCAGGGAATCCGTATTTATTCAGGAGCAAATAAGTCCACCGTAGTCGAAGTGACAAGGAGCCAGAGAGAGAAGCGCAGAGATTCCCAGGTGAGCTGCGGAGGGGACCGGCACGAGGGAGTGAGTTCTGAATAACGCCTGACGAAAGAATTATTCCCCCAGGGGCAATGCTCCGTTGCACAGAATCATCAGTGGGTAATACTGTGAACTCGCAATACGCCGCCACATGGATGAGCGGGGAAGCAGGGGGTGAGTAGAATGGGGAGGATAGGAGCTCCAAGAGTCAGAGAGTGTGTACCAATGAGACTCTGGGGTGAAAGCGTTTGGTTCCGTGGGTTATCGAGCTTCGCAGGCCATCATGATGATGGCGTTGGTCGACGTGGGTCTCGATGTGGGTCATGGCAAATGCCGTGAGTTAAGTGAGTTAAGATCACGAGGTCTGATCGATCTGATCACGTTCTCGCCCTTGTTCTCGCCAGTCACTGGAATTTATAACTTTCAAAGAGTCTTTGTGCCAGTGGACGACATTGACCAGAGAATCACAACTTCTGGTCACTATACGACGTCAATGGCATCTGGTTCCAATACAGCCAACTTCCGTAATTGATGCTGAATTTGCAGGACACCTCTTGCGTTCCACAATTTCTACTCAGCCTCACGGCCATTTCGGACATATCTATCATCTCCATACCCTTTCCTACTGCAGTTTTTTTCTTCGTCCGGGAGCGTCTGGGTGAACCCGCGAAATTAACAACCACTTCGTTCACTCATGGGGCTCTTACCGTTTACCGGAAATCTGCCATATATGCTCTGTCGAAGGTTCAGTCCGGCGACGTATACATACAGCCTCGTCCCCATCTCGCATATCTCCAGCTCGTCTATCGTCCGCAGTGCCGGCGGTCAGCGGGAACTCCTCGAAGGATAAGGGAACACCCAGCGGCGTGCCGCTAGCCATGAATCAGGAAGCGGTAGTATTGTTGAGGAGTGTAGCTGCGAACAAAAAGGATAAGGTGTACCGCACAGACGTGAGTGTGTAGTGGGGTACAGAGAGTTGTAGCATACCTTAATTGGGCGGCAATTGTCAGCGAGTGAGCCTGAGCCTCCATAAATGCATCGCGGACGATCCCTAGGTAAGGTCAGTCCCTGGATCGGTGCCAACAGTCCACGTCCACACGCCAAGAATTGAAAGGGCACGGGAGATGCGGAGAGGGGAAAGAAAGCAAAAGCACGCACCACAAACCGCGCAGAGGCGGCGGCCATCCGGCGAGGAATGGTTGGGTTGCGCATATAGCCCGTTATGACCGCGGGCTTGAGGACTGCGTATATGTGGGGCATGAGGAGCGCAAAAAGCCACGCTGCGGTAGCGAGGCCGTGCTCGTGCTCGTTCCTCCACTCAGTCGCGAGTGGTGGTGGAGTGAGGGCTACGGCGCCGAGCGTGAGCTGCAGGCGGCGCGGCCGGACGGTGATGGAGGCATGGAACCCGTCATCGATGGGTCGTGCAATGCCCGAGCCAGGAGGCCGTGTGAATGCCTACACTGCTGTGGAACTCGGCGCCGCGGCAAATGGGAAGAGCCTGAGCGAGGAAGTTTGTCGGTAGGCGAGCGTTACTCGGGCGTGGGGATACTTTGGGGCGTAAATATTGCGTGAATATGTGAATGCTGGGTAGTCACAATGTGACGAACGGACGAGGCGGCACGTGCTCGTATCCTCTCGATTGATTTCGAGAAGCAGTACTGTAGTCGAATACACTTCAGTACAGCTTACACCTCTATCTGCAAAATGGTCCATCAGATGCATGCCACGTATCACAAAAGAGCCAACTCGGAAATGGGGGAGTAGTTCAGTCTGAGTCTGCCAACTTGAACCACCTCACGTTGCACCTTCGCCCTCCCTGCTAATCCTGCCAACTGCTGCTCACCTGCTACCATTATAATGCCATTCTGCTACACCCCAACAATACTTGCCGTTCTTCTGCCGGCTCTGTTCACTACGCGTGCCCTGCTATAGGCCTGATTACTGCCCCTTCGCTAATTTGCCATCTGCCAATGCTATTGCTGACTTATCAATGCTGTCTGCCACTCACTGCTACCCATGCACCTTGCGTGTCCGGCCCTTTAGCCTTTCGCTGCCTTTATGCTATTTTCTCGAACTGCCGTTTATCACTCACAACGCTAGCGACTATCCCAGCGATGCGATGATCAGCCTTATCCTGTGCTTTGCACCGCAAGCGACACCATCGCTTGCCATGCCGCATGATGGCCGTCGGGCGATGGCGCTGTCCGACGCCCACCCTCTGCATGCACATGCACGCACCAATTTTGCCCACCGAACTCGCAGAAAAGCCTGCAGGAGTTCGGAAGGGTGACACCTTTAGAACGCGAGAAATGCCAATCATGCCACGCCTCAAATTCTGTCAGCCAAAGCCGATCCAGCGATTCATTTGAGTCATTTCCCCCGCCAGCAGAGGCACACCTAGTCTCTATCTGGGCCCGTCTTGCTAGCTAACGCTGACCGCATTTAGGGTTCGCTAAATGATATATACAGGAAGCACATATATTGAACGAGGACGACATTGTGTTGAGGGCTGACCGGCGAGCGCTGACTGGCTAATGATGGCTACTGTCACAGTGGTCTGAGGACTCACTGAAAGGTGCCCAGTATGTTACGCCGTTCAATACGGCCTCAGTTGATTTCGCCTCCAGGGGCAGTCTAGAGGGCCTGAACGAGGCCAGAAAGATAACTTTTAGCGTGCCATATTACTTACGTCTATGAAGGTCAAGTCGGAGGCCCGATCCGGCGCACCATGGCATGTCCCAGTTTGGCTACGGGAAAGGGGGTGGGTTGTGTGGCTGGCGGCTTCAGGGCCCGGAGTTTGCGCCCGATAGACTCAGGGGCCGAATCGTTGTTTTCCCTCTTCCCTGTCTCCCGTCCCCTCCCCTTAGTCCTCCCCCATTCTTCCAGACGATCTCTGCATTGCTAGCGCTGGTACCCATGCCAGTGCCAGTGGGTTGCAATCTTGGCTTACTATGATTGTCTCTCCCCTTGATAGCTTCATGTCTCATCTGCCAGTGCGAACCCCCAAACTACTGGCACGGGCCGCTGCGGGAGGGGATGTGTAATTAGTCGTAGGTTCGGCGTGAATAAATTGTAGATATGAGATAGTGCTTACGTGTGAGATACGTGTAGAAGTTGTGGTAGTGGAGGCGTCGTTCGTGATCGCGTGATCACTGGGGTACAAAATAGACACTGGTACACTACTACACGCCGAAGCGTATGGGGCTTCTCGCATCACCGCGTCCAAGACACCGTTGCCGCTGGGATTGGGATTGATCCATATACAAGACCACCGCCAAGAAGTACGGAAAATGTTTTTTGCAACAAGGTGGGGCCCGGGACAAGTACTAACACTTCACTAGCTTCACTGCTCGGTCTCCCATTCCCGGCCGACTCTAAGTCAGTGCCACAGTACGTCATCGACCAACCCTAAACCTTAAACGTAGATCTCTCTCGGACCTCGGTACGGTAGTCCTGCCTCCGCCCATCTGCTTTCCACGGTTCCACCCTCTACTTTGCCTATTTACGGTACATTGGCCAAACCCAGAACCTTAGGTCTCTCGGTAGTCCTGACCCTTGGCACCCCTACTATACGTAACATTTGACAAGGGCACTACTGGATTGACTCAGACACCCCCCACCCCAGCACGCGATTAAATGTTCGGCATTCCGCACTCAGCGCTTGCCTCTCAATATGGCACACTGCCTCACTCATTCTGCTTGTCATTCTGCTCAGGCAGTGACTTTCAGAAACTAGCTAGAATGCTCAACTTGAACAGCTCCAGGTTTTCGTTTTCGTCTCAACAAGAGTTCCTTCGCGATAGCAACCGCGGGGGCTGGTAACAAGAGTGACACAACGATCACGAAAAACCTCATGAAAGATGTGATCCAATGATGCTTGTTTGGTCCTCGGAATGTCTCCCGAACAAACGCGGGGACTTTCAGGAACTGTGCCATATAGAGAACTGAGTATCGCTCCGTCGATCGCCCAATGCCCAATCGATTCGTATGCCATAAACAGAATGCAACCCACCTTCTGATATGCGGTCGTGTTGCGCCCTCCGAAATTTTGCGGCATCCAAGGGGAAGAGACTGTCCGGGCGAATTCAATTTTCAGGGTTCCATCAGGTTTTATTAATACTGACGAAACCAACTTGTCTATGGCATAACCGGTCCTCAACACTTACCATCAGTCAGAAATGGTGGAAATCTGGCGATCATCATCACTGACATGTGACAGATAAGGTGCGACCCCACCCAGTCATCTGGAGACGTGAGCCTTCCTTGTTCTCCCATTTCAGTAGCTACGCTCACGTTCGTACAATTTGTACTATCCCTTGGGCTGATTATGAGGATCGGTAATAAGCTTCCTGCTTTGACCATTGGGTTGATAAGAGCATTCACTTATCGTAGAAGCTTGTGGACGTCGTCTGCTTGGACTAGGAACGCCAAAGGACGGGGACGAGACTCAGAGCTTGATAAGGACTGGAGTGATATGTGCCAATGAGGGGACGGGAGAATCTGGCCATAATGGACTTCATGAGAAACCTGGGGACAGACAAACCTGGGGACGGTGATTTAATGAAACTTGGAAAACCAGCGCCTACCCAAGCATTAGTACGTGACAACTACCAGTACAGTCACGGTAGGGGCTCTTCATTAAGCTTCATTTGTGGAGGTGCGGTCCCAGGGTCCGGGTCCCGAAGGAGAGGGTTTAGGTCACTTGTCGAGGCCGAAAATGCTGACGACTGGGACTCGGTCCCTTTATGCAAAGGGTTGTAAATAGGACAGATGATGGAAAGGATAACACCACATTTGAACTCAGGACTGGGTCCTTGCACCGGACTTGCGTTGCGACCACGAGCTGGTTCCAAAGGTCGCAGACTCGGAATTCGTTCCGGAGTCCAGGAGCGGTGATACCTACATTCAGTCGGCGGGCCGTACGCAGGGAATTGCCAAATACTCTATGCAGTTCGGGGTATCAGAGCCGGGCTGTGCGATATTCAACTCCACGTAAGAAGGACGAGATTACAAAGTTTCACGCTATCGTGATGTTCAGTGAAGACGGCACTGGATGATCCCGGCGCAAGGTTCGTCTGAGCGGTAATCCTCAAGGCGGTTGATGGCGACAGCGATGAAACACCTCGCGAGTGAGCGAACATTCGGGTCGTCGTCGTCGGAGTGCCACCGCATGTTGATCTGCAAGGAGAAAAAAGTCGACGAACTTGAAAATGGTATATTCTGTAAAGCGGAGAGCGTGATATAAAGTGCGCTGAAGAAGGTACGGATCGGTCTAGACCGCCTTGAGGGAGGTCGTGATTAGTTGTTGCATTGTCCTATCCGAGACGAGATCAAAAGATAACGAACGTTTTATGAAGTTGAAAGCTACAATCGCATTAGGAGATGTGTTCGTATTTGCCGCTCGGAGAACTTGGGCTGGGTCTTCTGCCTATGTTGACTTATAGAAATCAGGGATTGCAATTTAAAGCGGCTCCAAGTCTTGTTCGTGAGTCAGAGAATCGAGAAGCCACGACACTGCTCCATTGTCTAGTGTCAAGGTACGAGTAGAAGAAAACTCCTTAAATCCCAGCGCTTCGTGGCGGTGATAGGCTCACTAGCCAGAGAGTGAGGGGTCGACGTCTGCAAGCTCGAGAAGCCAGCCGAGTAACAGTGGTGTTGGGGTAAGAGTAGACTACAGGAGCTGATGAACGGCTTAATGGTGGAAAAAAGGTAAAGGTACGATGAAATGACAAAAATAAAGCGAAACCAGCCAGTAAGATTATCGTTGAAGTTGGAAGCTAGAAATCTGAGTCCAGCGAGGAAAAATAATTCAAAAAGCCGAGAAAAAGCGGAGCAAACTCCTGAAATTGGACCTGTGTTGTACGCGTTCGAATGGGCTGTACGCTAGCTGAGTCAGGACTCAGTATGCAGCCATTCTTGGGACCAGGGTTGCGCAAACCAAGGGGGTGGCGGGACCGGATTCCCGAACAGGACGTTGGGCCAGAGCCTACCAAAAAACTTTAGACCTTCCTAATTAGGAAGTGATCCAGGGGAGGAGGGCCGAAAACTGCCGAAAGAAATTCTGACGTCATGTCAAACATTCCGGCCATCCCCCTCCACACGCAAGGCTTGTCACCAAGCCAGGAACCAGAAGTTTTGGGTTCGCTTGACGGAAGAGGAGCCCATGTCGGAACTATTAAAACGCCTGGAGCCCATAATTCCAAGAGAGGTAGATTTCTTTGAGATAAAAAATAAGACTGTGACAAGAATCCTGCGACCGCGGCTGAGACCAAACGATTCTGTCATACAGTGGTCTGGGAAGACCTGAAGGCCTGAAGTTTGAAGCTTGGTGAAAGGGACAATGGTAACCCACAGGGAGCATGACGTTATTTGTGTCCTCCTTCTAGTTCTGAATGAGCTTGGAACCGAATTCCTTGTTGTACATGGAAAATAAAGTGTCGGATCCATCATTTAAATTAGTCTTTGGTTGGGGTGAGTTGCGGTTAGTGGACCTTGTGGATTTGAGGCGCCTCAGCACTGGCACTCACAGGTGGGTACCAAACGGTGACGAAGATGAGATGGGGACACTCAGTGTCACTCACCTACGACAGTGGCCTCATCAGAAACATGACTAGAAAGGGGGATATGATTATATTGCAAGTTGGCCGCCGCCGTTGTCAGGATTTTCAAGACGGGGGTGCGGCAGCTGCCGTGATTCGGTATTTGCACCAATATACAGTACAACTAACGTTCTAAACCCAAAAACATGCCACGGAAACGTTCCCAGGGTTCTATGCTACGGCAAGGGGATCCGGTCCCTGTGTATGACGTCTAGTCAGTACGAGTAAGTGGCGGTGACACGGAGAACCGGGGATCGCCGGGCTTAATATTGCTTGATATGTCACGGTGATTGGGAGATCTGGGTCTCGAAGCTCGACACTGCGTGCAAAGCAGGGTTTTCAGACCAATAAAACCCATGGAAAACCCTATGGAGTGTTAACCACTTATCGAGGGTTTTTTTTTTCGAAAAACTTTGAAAATAAATGTTAAAGTTTTATTTTGGGTGGCACAACATGAAAAAAAACTCTATGAAATGACTTAAAGTTTTATTTGGGCCAGCGTGTGCCACCCGAAAAAAGAGTCAAACTCTTTTCGTTAAGGTTTCCTTCGTGAGAAAGAGTTTGATAATTGTCAAACACTTTCGCAGATCACATGATACGGCCCGAACAAAAAACTCAAACTATTTCTCGCGTTTATCTGGCTAGGGAAATAATGACATAAACATTTCCTTAGCTGTCTATCAAAAGTGTCAAACTCTTTTGACCAGCCGCATGTGGCTACATCCACATGACCCGCCAATCCCGGTCGCACCGAGGCCGGCCCGCTGTAACTAGACACCTTTTTCGGTATTATTGCACGCGAGCATTATGTGATAATCACAGCCGTCACACTGTTACCGTTATCTCACGGCCCGCCGTTCCCGCGTACTGGTTCACTCTCGTCCAATGTCCGAAGTTGGAAACGCGGGAATGTCCGAGTGCTTGATCATCAAACACTCGGAATGTCCCACTGTCGGACGCTCAACGGCTGGATTGTCCCGCTGTCGGACGCTCGGACACTCCCAATGTTTGAGTGTCCGACGTGGGACATGCCGAAACGTCGTCCGAGTGTCCCACACTCGGTTCGACGACCGTTCTCATTGCGCTTGAGCGCATTATCGTAAACTACAGTGTATTAGTGAAAAAAAATTGAAAAAAAAGTGCCGTCGCTGTGAAGAAGGCGAAGCGAATTGTCGGCCTGTGCATGGAGCGGACGTACAACGTTGGAAAGGCGCGTGGCACATACGTTACCGAGCGCGCGCGCATATTTTCGACACACCTAACATTCGTCCTACATCACCACTACTCCTACTCATTAAAATGCGATACAGTGTATTGTCGTTCGCCCTTCTACTACTTTCCTGGTGGCTGGTGCGTTCCCTTCACTCGTTCGAATCATTTCATCGCTAATTTCTGTATTAAAAAAAAAAGCTCGCCAACGTTAACGTCAACTTCAGCGACACTACCGGCCACATCACCTTCGAGCACGCCTGGTTCGACGCTACAAACCGGCGTGTAGCCAAGCTGCAACTCGCCTTCTCCTTCGGGGCGCACGCCGACGACGGACAAGCTGCGGGAGCCGGCGCGAATTGACGGAAGATGTTGGAGGGTAGGCTGGGTGGTTTTAGGATCAGGGTATCGTTGTCGTCTGTGCAGTGAGCGTGTCGTCTCATTCATACCATCGGTGTTCGTCCCCGTGCGGTTGTTGTCCTCATGCACACCCTTTCCCTTATCCACTGTTTTTTGAAACTTTAATGAAGACCTCGCGGTGGACGTCCTGACAGTGATCCTACGGGCCTACCTTGCTGAGACATCGATGGACCATCTCGCTGGCGCGCTCAAGAAGGGCGGGATCAAGGACCGCACGGATTCTGTACTCGATGCACACTTCCGCTCGCAAGTCGTGGATTGGTGGACCCGCAAGCAAAACGCGGTAATCAAGGAAGACATCGCCAAGGCCATCAAGGAGTCCCTCGAGCACGAGCACGAGCACGAGCGGAGGTAAGCAATACGGCTGTTCCGAAGGGTCCTCCATCAGTTTCGGTTTCCTACTAGCCTCTCTGTCGTGACGGTACTATCGCGTGTACTTAGATGAGATGTTCATTTTCCTCTCGTTCGCACCTTCGTTCTTCACCCGTTTTGCTTTGGTCCTTTCGTTATTCTTTGCGGCATTCTCAATTAATTAATTTTTTGGAAAAATAATGAAGTTGTTCGCGTGCGCGCTGCAAACAAGTTCCGATCATGTGACCTTACGCCTAAACCGCACTTATACCATGAAGAGATCATCCTTTAGATGATCGCATTTTAGATATATCCATCGTTACGGAATTGTAAACTCACCGGGTCATCTAGGAGAGTCATGGTTGTTCGTCCTGTGCGCTCGCATGCTCGTCTTGGAGCCATCCGTCGACCCAGCGGTATGCTACCGCCCTCACACAGTTCGAACTCTTCACGTAGTATATTCAGACCCCCCTCGGGTTGCTTAGCCCCATGGCACAGAGACCGAAAACAAACAAAAAAAACTATTCAACGGACTCTGTAATTTTGTCGTACCCAAGCTGGCAGTCATTGGTCCCTCGCCGAGAACTAAGAGTAACCAAGAGTGTTGGCCATGAATTGAAAGCGACTAGGGAACTCACCTCGACGTCTCCACGGCCAGGAAGTGCATCAATCCATAGCCTCCTGCCTTCAGACAGTAGCTTGACCGGGATGATAGCCTGAGAGGTCAGTATGTGTTGGTCCGACATTGAAAAGAGATGGTGTCACTCACCTCGACGTTGCCGGGTTGCAGGTCAGGGCGGCGTCGTCGAGAAAAAGAGAAAGAGGGAAGTGAGAAGTAGAGATGCAACAGCTTCCAGAGGGAATATCGGAACAAACGCCAAGTCGAAGGGGAGGAACAGCGAACCTTCCCACAGAGTCAACCAGACAGTGAGTCGACGGTTGCTCGTGAAGGGTGGCCTCGCGCGACCTGTTTCTGTCGAAGTTAGATAGAAACATAAATCGCTGCATTCATTTCTAAAATAAACCCATTGAGGAGAAGCCGGAATGGTGCACAACGCACCATAGCCTCCCGCGTAGGATATTGCATCGGAATGGCTTTGGCTTCACATACCTACAATACACTCCACATTAGCTTTTCCTTGTTTCCTGGAATGGGAGTGAAGAAACGCACGAAATAACACCCGACATATACGCCTCCTCAGGTGGCCCGTCTTCGGTGGGGGTAATTGGGTAAAGGCTCACCACTCCCGCCCTGCCCCGTCTTCCTCTTGCCCAACTCGACAGAATCAAAATTGGGGTTGACCGCCTCATAGAAACGGCGAGTACCGACGGTTGCCCCAATGGGCAGCAGGACCAGCCAAACTGAACTACGACCCAGCAACGCTCGCGCAGGTGCCAAAGGCATCCAAGCGCAGCTCACCCCTCCGCAATTGGAGGGATGGCCTATGGTCATCAGAGGGCGACGGCGGAGGGGAAGGTATGGAGCATCGCTCCATAACCTCCGGCCTTCAGACGATGACCTAGAAAACGCTGGCAAGCTGAGAACTGAGTGTTAGTTTTGAATTGAAAAGTGATGAGGGAACTCACTCGACGTTGCCAGGTTACCCGTCAGGGGCGGCATCGCTGAGAGAGAAAAACTGGAGAAAGAGGGGTGTAAGAATCTCGTGTTGAGGAGCGGCCATATCGGAACCAACGCCAGATCGAAGAGGAGTAGCGAACCCACCCACAAAGTCAACCAGACAGTGAGTCGACGGTTGCTCGTGAGGGGCAGCCTACGGATAGAGTGAGCCATTGGCGAGCCTGGACAGGAGGGATCCGAAGGTGTTGAGGAGCGGCCATATGACAAACGCCGAGTTGAAGAGGAGGAGCAAGCGAATCCCCCCACAGAGTCAACCGGACAGTGAGTCGATGGTTGCTCGTGAGAGGTGGCCTGCGGATTGAGGCCTTGAGGCCTTGAGGGACCGTGTGTCGAATAGTTTGAAGACGTGTGGAAAAAAAAAGGAGGGAGCCGACAGTGGGACGTTCCGATCGTTTGATTGTCCGACGTGGGACATGCCGAGCCCTGTTCAACACTTGTTCAACAGCCCTGCCGACGGTCCGAGTCGACCGAGATCATCATGATGTACTGTACTTCTTATCGAGCGCCCTTTCCCCTTGAATCCATGTAATACCACATAGAGTGCATCGTTGTATGTATTCAGCGTACTAAAATATACAATTTCCTTCAAATATTCCATCGACCATTGGCCCGTGCAAACGGAACCTATACATTCAATCGGACAGAGATCACGGCAACGTTGTATAGATTTAATCCTAAAAAAAAGTCAGCTTTATCCGTCTGGCATGACGTGGGTGGTACCTTGTCCAAAGGCAGCGCGTGGAAGCATGGAATGCCGAAAGTCTGTCCGTCATATGGGGTACAGGCAAAGTGTGCAATGACTTCTTGCGCCGCTACTACTTCTATTTCGCCCTCGAGCTCAGGGTGGTAGAGGCGGCCACCAACCAAGGGGTATCGACGATATGGGTCTCGTTGGGCCTCTTGTTCCGAAAGCTCCTTGAATCCCTGAACAACGAAGTAAGCTTCGGATGACGGCCTGAAGGGAACGGTGAATATCTGCTTGATTTTTCCCGCGTGCCAGTCGCCGGAAATCCGGTCCCCAATAACCACATGACTATCCCTAATGGAGAAAGATGATGGGCTGAAGATGGCCCCGCGGTGGCTAAATTTGTCGTATTGCCTGGCTTTCCCAGGCGTTGTCGTACTCTCGTGAAATGCCTTCCTGGAGCGAACAAGGAGCTCTGTCAGGCACGTGAGGACTTCCTGCTCGAGCCAGCATTCCTGCCCTTGCAAGGCATCTCGCTGTGCGTCCGCACCCGTCAGATCTTCGAAGACGGTTCCCTTCACAGTGGGGTTGAGATAATTTCCAAGTCGGTCTGCCAGGGGTTGTAGGCGGTGTCCCAGTTGTTCGAACGAGGAAATAAGACCTCGAAGCCTTTGGATCATGCACATTCGCTCAAATAATGTCTTTTCGAGTTCACCTGTCATAGTTTATGAGCATTCGCTATATTTTGCCGCCATGGTGCGAAAACAACGAACCAAACCTTCCATTCGTTTCTATGTTCTGAAGCATATGATTATATCGCTCGAACACCCAGCAGCGCCACGCTGTTGTCGGGCCGAAGTGAGATAGGAGCTCTGTCAGATGGATAGAGATGTGGTGATATGGGATAAGCTGATGCGCCGGGAAGAGCTCGTGGAGTCCGCGCAGGTACCTCAGCATGAGATCGCGAAACTCTTCAGAACGGGCAACAGTAATACGCCTTCCTGCAGCGATCTTGGTCGCCGCAATAAGATCACAGAAGTTCTTGAGGAGTTGGTTCTCGCGGCAATCGGGAGGTAGAGGACCCCATAGACGGCCCAATGTCACGACGAGGTGCACGGTGCAGAACACTCGCCATCCGTCAGCAGATATTTTCCCTTGGCCTTTGTCACCAATCCGTGGTGGTGCGGGGGTGCACCAAGAAGGCAATGTAGTTTTCTCCATGTCGTCCCAGATTTCTTGGAGCCTTGATCTTCCGAGAATGCGAGTCTTGGCACGGTTTGCATTTGCTCGCTTTGCATGTGAAAGGCGCAGCGGGTCTGGGATTGTGAGGTCGTGAGTCTCGTTCGTGATCCCTTCGTCGGATCTCTATCATAGTATGTTAGTTGACAGGCTCACATACAGATGGCAGCGTACGCACCGCTTTCTCCAAAGCTTCTATTAACTTACTTTTCTTGTACTTCCGAATTGTCTTCATCTTGGACAGGTTCCAAGTCCTTCGCTCGTCCACGTTCATTTGGTCGTACTCAGCTGGCCTGTTCTGAACTTTAAGAAAGTACAAGTGAGCGAGAGCTGCGGATGAGAGCTCTAAGAAGTCGTCAGTGGCATTCGCGAAGTGGTAATATTCCATGGCGGTGTGTGCTTCAGAAACGGTAATCGATGTACTATCGGGGTCGGTATCGGGGTTGGCAAGAACGGTGTCGATGTTCTGCTGCTCCTCGGTTGTCATTGGACGGATTAGATTCTCGCCGGAATCAAACCACCCGTTATCGCGGCGCTGTACATTATAGAGTCAATATAATGAGTGGCCGAACGCGAATTAAGAGCGGTACATGTTGAGTCAAAATCCTCATCAGTGGCTCGTACTTTTTGCCCTTCACCGAAAGACCTTGGCCCCTGGCCAGATAGCGGAGTGTCCCTGCCTTGAATTTTTGTAAGCTCTCCAATGTTCCCGTTCGCAAGCAGAGGAAAGCTCGTTGGTAATCAAGCGACGTCCTTATTTCCCAAGGCAAGGGATCGGATGATGTACCATCGCCGTCTTCAATTTCGACATCCATACCCCACATTTCCTGGCAATGGCGTGAAAGAATCCGTAGGAATAATGCGTGCATGGGATCGACGCAGAGACTCCGAATAGGGTCGAGATACGGGAGTCTGAGAAACTCTGAGTAGCGTACCCCGTGCTTTTTGGTGACATTGGCACGCTCTGCCTCCGACAGAGCATCGCGCCACTGGATGGCAAGTCTTCGGTGCTCTTCACAGGTGCGAGGCTCCCAGCTACCGAAATAGAGGTCGTTGATGTTTTGGAGTTGTAACTTGCAGTATGAGCAGAAATTGGCCGATTGCGGCCCAGTGAACCCTAGTGCCTGCCGGGCAGCCGGAAGGTCGCAGATAATCAGCGCAAGCGCGCTCCGAGTCTTTCTCCCATTGGGGTACTTGTACGTACGTGTATATCGTACCCCGTTGACGTATGATTCCAAAAGGTCGTCGACAAGAGGTTCTAAGAAATGATTTATCTCGTCCATAGATGGTTCATGTGGACCGGGAATTATACCAGCCAAGAACATATTTTCGGGCTTGAAGCGCATCGCCGGTGGAAGATTCAAACATACCATGTATAATCCCATGACGGTGGCAGATCGCCCAGCTTGCTTGAGCTGGAAAGGATTGAAGCCATCCATGTTGAAGCTAAATAGGTATCGCCCCTCGTTATCGGCACGCTTGCAGATGAAAGGGTGGCCATCAGCGCCAGGGATTTCGTACAATCCTGGCGCGTCCCAGATATCCTCCATGACACCACCAGATAGCGGAGAGGTGTCACGGTCCATCATGTCCTCCATCCCGGGACGGCATAACATCTGGCCCAGCCAATCGTTGAACGCGTGGTAAAAGAAGCGACGGACAGGGATATGGTATTGATGACCGCGAATAATACGCGTTTTTCGGAGGCGCCGACCGCAGATTCGTTGAGTAAATGGATGTTTTGACGAGCACATTTCGGGGTATGAGTCGGGTCCGTCGTCAGGATAACAAGTCGAACACTTTGGACAGCAGACAAAGACTCTATAAGAGGGTTGCAAAGCGAGCCTGCGGATGACGGTGCGGGCATCCGAAGGCACAGATTTTGCGAGGTATTTACCCTGGCCGTCGGTCGCGCGAAAGTCTTCTACCATAAGGTTGATGAGTAACTGGATAGTAAACAATAGCTGGCCGCAGTCTCTCAGTGATAGGCCAGAGACTATGTGCATCACAGCCACCAGAATGTACGCCACAACAACAACGGGTTGGACGTCGGAAGAAAATAGTGACATTTCGAAGTGGGGTGCTGGAGACCGTAATAAGTAAATCGCGGGCCCGTCTGAGATCAAGCTAGCACACTCACATGTGTCTATGACCTGCGTCGACGTCGAATCATAGTCGTTGACAGTCGGCCCAGGGTCAGATGGCATGGGCACACTGCGGTCCTTCTGGGACGCCATCTGCCATGCGCGAAGCTGCAAATCGTCCAGCTTGATCCATTCATTCTGAATGTCATGGAGTAACTGGTCTCTTATAGACCTACAGCGTTCAAACGTGCCGCAGTCTAGATTTTGGCAATCGATGAGCATCTTTTTTATCCACTCGCGATATTCTAGGAACTGGGTGTTCGCTTTCGCGAGTCTCTGTAGTGGGGGAGGGGGGCGTAGGTCGTCTTCCTTAGATGGTTCCCAGAAGACGAGACCCTCGATACGAATGTCATGGAGTAATCCCGACCGAAAGACGGACAGGCAATCTTCTAACGAGCGGGCGAGTTCGTCCTCTTGAGAACCCCATGCCTGGGTTCCGACTGGCTCGCCAGCGCAATGAGTAGTTTGCAGTGAAGTTCTTGTATCCAATGCGCCTCCGGTCTGACGCCTATCTGGAGATCCAGCCTCTCGCTGGTGTCCATACGCTTGAGACACGGTTCGCCTTTACAACGCTGCTGACGTACCATATATTTGAGCCGCTTTTCACCCCTACGGTGCTCCCAATATTCTTGTATTCCAAGCCTCTTTCCTCGAATCGGATTGCCCCTCTCATCTGTGGTTTCCTTCTTGTCACAGCCATAACTGACGCACGTACAGACAGGTTGACGCGCGGACATGATCAGCCTGGGGTCGTGTTCAGACAACAAGCGAGACAGGAACAGACAACAAGCGAGACAAGAAAGTGACTGATAATGAAATTGGCGACTATAGATGACACGCGGCAACCATAAGGCCGGGGAAGAGCCAGGTACTAAGAAAAACGAGGCCTATGGTGAGGCAAATGCGAGCGACAACACCGCAGTTGGTGAGTCAAGGAACCAATCTTTGCCCTGGCAGCTCGGACCTCTGCTCAAGGTTCTGCTGAATTTTCCCCTCCAGTAACTCCGCCTTCCTCTTGATCGAGTCTATACAGTCTAGAGTAGATTCTAATTAATAGCGCATCAGATAGGGATCACAGCTAGCGTTTGGTAGTGTTATGCACGATAATCTTTCTTGGGTCCTGTTTCCCGCCCTGCTTTCAAAAGCTGATTTCTCATCTGGCATAAGCCCTGCTCCAATTGAAGACTTATTTCCTTAATCGAATTACGCAACGCTATCTTTGAGTTATAATAAGTGTTGGAACATTTTTTGAAGGGATATTTAATCATACCTCATGTTCTTTCAAAGCGGATCGAAGATCCTTAATATCGTCTGCCCTGCGGACAGCGAATTTGGTTGTCGCTTCGAGATCGTTGTGATGCTCCTCATGTATCTTTTCTAACCGGTCGAGGAGGTCATCTGTTTCCTGGCAGAGGTCATCTATTTCCCGCGTCATGGAGACAGTTTGACAGTGAAGCAGTGATTGTCACAACTGTCACGTCCGAGTCCGAGTCCACTCCCAAACAAAAATGAGCACGCGCATCCTGAGATCGCTTACTGTAAGATGTACACGGAGAACAAAAAAAGAACAAAAGAAACAAGTCTAAATTCAAAACGCGAGACCATCGATATCCTTCTTCGAAACCATCTCCTCGGATGTTTTCCGCCAGCTCCCTCTTTGGTCATCTACGCCCCAGTAAGCCAGACGACACTGGTCCTGACGAGCTCCAGTCATAACTCTGACCTCGCAAAGGCTTGGAGGCGCGAAAATGAGCCACTGTCGAACCCACATATCTTCCATCCCCTTCATTTCTCTGAGGGACTTCCAAGACCGGAATCGAAATTTCTTGAGCAACGGGAGCGACTGGAAGCTGTCTTCCCAGGTGTCCACTTCGTCCCGTAGCATTTGTACGCATGCGTTCTAGAATAAGCTTCAATGCATGACCCGTGTCGTAACAGGAAAGACGTACCTCGTCTGAGAACTTACTTTCGGTTAATTTGAGGTTGATGAGCACAGGAGCCGCTGCGGAGATATGGTGAAGAAGTCGCGCCGACGTGTGGTCAAAGTCTGTGTGCAGAGTCGTCAAGATAGATGTCTCAATGATGCCGAAATTGAAGGCCTTGATGATGGGGAAGCGAGTGTATCCGACACCATCGTGCGTAGTGGCAAGCCATGTAATTGGGCTGCCAGAGGTCAACGCCCTCACGCAACTGGGTGGACAGGTGAGGGACTGGAGAGATGGCAGTTGACAGACTAATAGGGGACAGCATCGATTGTTGCCACAAGGGCCTAGGGAAAGGCTTTCGAGACATGGATGGCGCAGGAGAAACGGTGCCACGGTGGCATGGGGAATGTTAACCTGGAGGTTGATGAGGTTTTCAAGGACGGTGACCTCAGGGAAGACGTGGAAACGTCTGAACGACAATTGGAGGATGAGGGTGGTGATGTTAGGCGTGCGGTCAAGGATGGCTCGGATGGCCCTGAACGTTACTCCATCGGCCACCCGCTGATCAACATCAAGGATGTCGATGTTCATGGCAACCTCGTTGCTATACGTTACCGCACGAAGGACTCCCTCCACCTCAGATGTAGACGTCCTGCGGACTATACTCTGTTCATAGACATCAAGTATGTCGGTGGCACAGTCATTTTGCCACTTACTTGGATAGGATAGTTCAAAACCAAAACATCCTAATACGAATGAGAACGATATAATTGTGATATTGAGGAAAGCTTACCTCGGTGTGACCCTGTAAAACCATAGTGTATCGTCGAGGATAGAGATGGTTCGTCCGTCAAAGGGCCTGCTTTGTTCAAAGGAATTTATAGGCGGTGTTAGCATTACCACGTGGAACACGTGGATGTAGCGTGCAATAAGAGAATACGTACATATCTGTATCAACCAGCCAGACTTCAAGGGTTGTCCTGATAGTGGGTAAAGGCTCGCCACTCCCGCCCTGCCCCGTCTTCCTCTTTCCCAACCTGACACCTCCAGTGGTATCAAAATTGGGGTTGACCGCCTCACAGAGACGGCGAGTACCGACGGTTGGCCGCAATGGGCAGCAGGACCGGCCAAACTGACTCATGACCCAGCAAACGCTCGCACAGATGCAAAAGGCATCCAAGCGCGGCTCACCCCACTGCAACACCGCAACGACGGTAGGAGGGGATGGCCTATGGTCATCAGAAGGCGACAGCGGAGGGGAAGGCATGGAGCATCACTCCATACCCTCCGTCCAGAGAATGTGTCGCCCACCTAGACGTTGCCAGGTTGCCCGTCAGGGGCGGCGTCGCTGAGAAAAAACCTGGAGAAAGAGGAGCGTAATCAGTAGAGACGCAGCAAGCTCCAGAGGGATCTGAAGGTGTCGAGGAGCAGCCATATCGGAACCAACGCCTAGTGGAAGGGGAGGAACAGCGAACCCTCCCACAGAGTCAACCAGACAGTGAGTCGACGATTGCTCGTGAGGGGCAGCCTATGGATAGAGTGAGCCATTGGCAAGCTTGGACAGGAGGGATCCGAAGGTGTTGAGGAGCGGCCATATGACAAATGCCGAGTAGAAGAGGAGGAGCAAGCGAATCCCCCCACAGAGTCAACCGGACAGTGAGTCGATGGTTGCTCGTGAGAGGCGGCCTGCGGATTGAGGGTGTGACCATGTGTCGAATAGTTTGAAGAGTGCGGATTGTTGAACGTGTGGGATAAAAAGGAGACAGAGGCGACGGGGGGTAGGAACGTTGGGAAGAGTCAGAAAAGCCATGACTTGCGTGGACACAACCGTCTGTTCAACGTTTCAGTTTATTACCACCAGGCCGACTTCCTGTGTGATGTACGTAATACAGGCTGTAGCTGCCGAATTCTTACGCTACGCAAATTTTACAAATTTCAAATGCGATGCGAACTCATAGAGGTACTGTTCGTTTGACTTCCGTAATCGTATCCGTATTACAGTATACGTAGTACTACGCGCGAACCGATCGCAAAGAACCGAGGGTGCAGTGGCCGTGAGTCGCGTCTGAGAACAAGGACTCATATAGATGTATACCAATATTAATGCTATTAGTTACCAAACAGGCTTAAGGCTTGAGATACTCGACGGAGATAGGAAGTGTGAAGTGTGCGTTACCAAAGCTTTTAGTGTGATCGGCGCAAGAATGAGCAGCAAGGGTGGGAGGAAGAAGTAGGGGCGACGGATAGTAGCCCAAGCGTGTGACGAATGAGTGAATGAAGAACGTGAGCAAACGGATGGTGAACTTATGAAGGTCCGACCCTGAGAGATTGTTGATTTCCATCATCCTCACCTTTGAGAAGCCGCCCCAATCCCACTGCTCAAAGCCATCCCAATCGACTACGAGGTCGCGTACCGCCTGGACCCAACTTCTCCACACCTTCTTTTTGCGAAAAAATTTGGGGTTGACACTGCACCCCCCTGACGGGTCCCACATCTCGAGAATTTGATTGAGTTCAAGATACTGACTTCGCCATCGCTTCTCGAAAGTGGTCGGGAACTGGAGGCGTTTGATCTCCCTGATCTCCTCATACACCTGGAACGAATTGAGGTTATATAAAACTACCTGGCGAATATCGGTGTCGTCCGCGGTGGCCAATTGGACATCGCAACAGCAAGACAATAGGCTTGTGGGGTTATAACACCCCGCAGTAATGTCAGCACTTCGGACGTCGCCGAAAAGGAGGGAGCCCCCATACTTCCAGAACACGTTGGGGTCAAATGCTAACAGATTGTTTCCGTCATGTCTCGGCCACTGTTTCTTCCAATAAGTGTTTCCCAGAATCGATCTCCATTCTTGGGTGGTGAGGCCCGGGAGGTCGCGCTCGGGCCGGTTCCTGATTTCATTGAAGAGGAGGAGGTAGTGGTAATAGTAGGTGCGTTGGTTCGGGGGTTCACCACCCCAGAAGAGGTGGACTGGAGGAAGCGCGAAGCGGCGAGGAGACTTTTGCGAAGCGAGGTCGAGATGGCTGATGTGACCCATAGCATGAGTCCAGATATCCTGTATCCCCGGGAACCAATTTGGCACCGCCCCAGCATCGGTGAGGCGCCTTAGCTCCGGGTTATTTATAAGCAGAGTGTCCGTGTCCGCCTTGGCCCTCTTGGCTCTGCGACCGGCTAAGCACGGGTCAGTAGTGTCAGTCACGGAAGATGTAGAAAGGGCTCGCCTTCGTTGTTCATCTTGTTCTCCTTTCTTTCTAGCTTACGCTTGACCTCCTTTGTCGGATTGAAGCTGTCTAAACGTTCTGCATAACCCCGGGCAGCGGTCTCCAGTGCTGTCACGACGTCGCACACAAGTGGGGGATAGTACCAATGATGAAGAGAATGTAGGAGGGGCTGGAGGGACATGGGTCGTGTGCTGCACAATTCATGAGGTGACAGTGCAACCTCCCTTGAGGGATCGAGAAAAAAGGTTGACTTATGAACCAGAAGAAATGCCCTGATGGACCATTTTACGTAATTCATGTAGTGATGAACATCTTCAAAAATGGCGCCCCTAGTTGGTGCGCGAACAGGAGATCGAAAGTAATCACCGGTGGAAATATCCTTCCACCAGTCCAAAAATGCGTGGAGCTCCAAGAGAGACCGTTGTAGGTTTCGAAATACTTCGACGAAATCTCGCCAAGCTCCGAAGTCCTGTTTCAGTCTACTCAAAGCTTCGAACCCCCTGGTGTACGCTTTCATCGGGCGCTGAATAGGGAGTCTGGGGTGGGAGGACATGTCGCTAAATGGATCTTGCAGGGCAGCTTTCAATGTAGTCCATTCGACTGTGAGCTTGTCCAGTACATCTGGGTTGATGACATGGATGTTGGAATTGCCAGGAAGAACTTGCCACATAGACTTGTCGACGGAGTGGGTAAGGACGCCGGAGAGAACGGAGGGACCTGACAAGTGAAGAGGGATCCAGGCGAGGTAGGGAAATTCGGGGCGATGAGGCTGTGGGTATATCGTCCACTCGTGAGCCCCCCAGAGACTGTCAACGCCAATGACAACCCCAGACCGGGGAGGGGGCGTCGGGATAGCGTCGACGTTGGCAGCTAGTATTACGAATCCAAGCCGCCACTCGTCTGCGGAGGCCCAGCATGTATAGGGGGGAGGAGAGGGCATGATTCTTTTCTCTGGAAGTAGTCTCCGTAATGTGTAAGGAAACGGGACGATGAGCAGATAGACGATGAGCTGTCAAGAAAAGCTATCCGGTCCGGTGAACAGAACGGTCCATGTCAAAGTTGCTGCGTTCCTGCCTTTTTTTTCGAAACACGCGGCACGAACTGAAAGGGGTCGCATGTCACATGACCATCTGATGAATGTTGGAATCCATACCGCGTCTCGCTTGATCGTCAAGCCCACCGTTCGTCCCCCAAACTATTCGACACACGGTCCCTCAAGGCCTCAAGGCCTCAATCTGCAGGCCGCCTCTCACGAGCAACCATTGACTCACTGTC
Organism: Lactarius pseudohatsudake; assembly: GCA_021525015.1. Classification (NCBI taxonomy): domain Eukaryota; kingdom Fungi; phylum Basidiomycota; class Agaricomycetes; order Russulales; family Russulaceae; genus Lactarius; species Lactarius pseudohatsudake. The sequence continues at coordinate 67,358 of JAKELH010000402.1, forward strand.
TGGTTGACTCTGTGGGGGGATTCGCTTGCTCCTCCTCTTTGACTCGGCGTTTGTCATATGGCTGCTCCTCAACACCTTCGGATCCCTCCTGTCCAGGCTCGCCAATGGCTCACTCTATCCGTAGGCTGCCCCTCACGAGCAACCACCGACTCACTGTCTGGTTGACTTTGTGGGTGGGTTCGCTACTCCTCTTCAATCTGGCGTTGGTTCCGATATGGCCGCTCCTCAACACCTTCGGATCCCTCTGGAGATTCTTACACTCCTTTTTTTTCTTTCAGCGACGCCACCCCTGACGGACAACCCTGGCAACATCGAATGAGTTCCCTCATCACTTTTCAATTCAAAACTACACTCAGTTCTCAGCTTGCCAGCGTTTTCAGGTCATCGTCTGAAGGCCAGAGGTTATGGAGCGATGCTCCATACCTCCCCCTCCGCCGTCGCCCTCTGATGACCATAGGCCATCTCTCCAATTGCAGAGGGGTGAGCTGCGCTTGGATGCCTTTGGCACCTGCACGAGCGTTGCTGGGGGTCGTAGTTCAGTTTGGCTTGTCCTGCTGCCCATTGGGGCAACCGTGGTACTCGCCGTTTCTATGAGGCGGTCAACCCCAATTTTGATTCTGTCGAGTTGGGCAAGAGGAAGACGGGGCAGGGCGGGAGTGGTGAGCCTTTACCCAATTACCCCTACCAAAGACGGGCCACCTGAGGAGACGTATATGTCAGGGTGTTATTTCGTGCGTTTCTTCACTCCCATTCCAGGAAACAAGGAAAAGCTAATGTGGAGTGTATTGTAGGTATGTGAAGCCATTCCGATGCAATATCCTACGCGGGAGGCTATGGTGCGTTGTGCACCATTCCGGCTTCTCCTCATGTGTTTTTAAACTTTTATTTAGAAATGAATGCAGCGATTTATGTTTCTATCTAACTTCGACAGAAACAGGTCCGCGAGGCCACCCCTCACGAGCAACCGTCGACTCACTGTCTGGTTGACTTTGTGGGTGGGTTCGCTACTCCTCTTCGATCTGGCGTTGGTTCCGATATGGCCGCTCCTCGACACCGTCGTATCTTTTTCTCTCTTTCTCAGCGATGCCGCCCCTGACGGGCAACATCGCAACGCCGGGGTGGGTGACCCCTCATCTCTTTTCAATGTCAGGCCAACACGTACTGACTTCTCAGGTTATCATCCCTGTCAAGTTATCGTCTGAAGGCCGGGGTTTATGGAGCGATGCTCCATACCCCATGTTGACAAAGAAGACGCCGACTTGTCTGCGCTGTTCTGGGTGGGTTTTTATACAGGGTCCATTGAAGCTGAAGGGGAGTGCTGGTGAATGCTCGGGACCCCGAACTTGGGGATTGGCAAGGTTACTAAGTTGGGGTCGGGACAAGTCAAGGTGGGGGCTGTCTTTCAAAGGTTTGTCTGTACTGTGATCAGTGTCATACTATCTTCGTGATCTGAAGAGTGTCCTGGGACTCCACAGGGTTTGATTGCTATGTTTTTACGCAAGCCTATCTGGGTCATTCATTAATGTACCCCATGTACGACCTCGACGGTGTGGTTATCGGCCAGTGCATTGCCTTAATCTCATTTAATCACGTTTTAAAGACTCCTGCCGGTACCAAAACCTTCGCAGCTCAGTATTACATTTGATACACTCCTTTTGTATAATATGCTGCCATGTTTAGAATGCAGGGAGATGTGGGGATGAGCTAGAGGCCTTGTCCCTAGCAAGCTGCTGTCCATTTCATCTGTGATACATGAGCTATATTCGCATGACCTGGTAGTAAGTCTCAGCCTAACGACTAGTACTTGACGCAGCCATCACCGTCCGCAAAGTTATCACGGGGAACGGAATCGAAGGCATTCTCGAACCATCTCGGTCCTTGCAATCCTTCAGAATGTTCTCCACAGGTCGCCATGCGATGCGTTAGCGCCGTCGATCGATCACTTTTTGGTTTACGGCTAGCAGACCGAGTTTGAATGCCGCGTGGGCTTCGCCTAAATTGGCCTATTAACTGTCTTTCAATACGCTGCCAGCTTTCACACAAACTCCTCTCACATCCTGCTCGACCCAGGTGTTCTTGTCTGAGCGGACGAGACCTCTGCCTCCACCATCGTTACTTCCTTGTAAACGTCTCTTCCTTGGTACAAAAGTGGACCAGTGGTCGAGCCACCACAAAGCGTGCTGCGCGTCACGCCACCACCAAAGTGTGTGCGCGTCAAGCCACCACCAAAGCGTGTGCATGTCGAGCACCACCAAAGCGTGTGCGCTTTGATCAGGACATTTTGCTAGACGAAGACGTTGTCATGAACGATCTCATCCGTTGACCCGGTACAGGCGTTCCACAACTAGAACAAAAGACTCCGGATAACCAAGGAGAGCCGGAAGCAGAGGTGCGTCAATATTCACGCAGCGTAGTGTAAGCACTCAGTGGTCACCGGTCAGGCCCAGACAGTCAGAATGATCGACGGGAAGTAGTTGCTAGTGTTTTAGTGCCCGAGCAACT